>CM060963.1:21604570-21742070 GCA_030765045.1 Tenodera sinensis
CATCACATTTGAAATTATGTAATCTTAAACTCCTGTCGCATTATTATTAGATACAAATTATATGTTTTAATTAGCTGTACCTTTTATTCTGGTTTCGACTTTTTTTTCAAATCAAATAAATGTGTACATTCATCGTCTATACCGGGTGGAAAGGAACGTATTACATTCCTTCTAATGTGTGCTTCATACAAACAAAAAAGTCTCATAGCTCTTTATTCTTTGATCAGCCGATTCCGAAAAAATAAATGGTTTTTGTTTTAAATTTGATACGGAATGTACGAATATAATAGTTTGTTGCTTGTAAGATGCATAGCTTCTGTAGTAATTATGGGTTTCAAAATAATCACTTAAAAGAATTAAAGGAATATTCCGAATAGCTTTTACAGACGTGAAGTAACTCGGTAATGTTGCGTTAGGATTGGTCAGGGAATTGAACCGGTTTCTGGATGTAAACCGGTTGGTCGATTGAAGGGTGGTGTAAAGTTTTGGGATCTAATAACTCTGATTGGTCTACACTCGCACAGTAAACAAGAAAGGACACGCCCTCGTATTTGTTTACGTTCACGAGTAACCACGCTGTGGTGTTTGTTTATATACTGACTAGTGAAAGTGACACCCGACAATCTACAGTGTTGCCAGCTTGTTTCCGACAAAACTAAGTTATCTCCGTCGGAAATGGTCAGAGGTAAAAACCTAAGATACAAAATGTGTTGCAAATAGCGAGATCTATCACTAGTTTAAATTCATGCAATGACTTTCCTTCCACCCTGTATATTAAAAAGTATTGAATTTACTGGTTTTATTTTTAAAAAATGAATAAATTTTCCATGTAAAGAGTAGCTTGTAGTAGAACTATTTACAAGAAAATATTTTCCTGACATCCTTGAATCACATCTGACCCCATTATAAGAATTTATATTAATTGAATGTTTACTAATTAGCTCTGATATTTCACCCAATGTTTCAGTATAGGAATTTCACCGAAAATAAATAAGTTGTCCATGGTAGCTTAGTGGTTAAAGCAGTCTCAATAAGCAGAAGATCCGTGGTTCAAATCCCGACAAAGGCATTGAATTTTTCAGTCCTGATTCCACCTCTTAAACATTGCCCATACACGACTTTTGTGTTTCAAAACAGCAGCAGTAAGCTCGTTGGCATAAATAATAATTTAAAATTTGGTTTCACTTTTTCTCTTTGTAAAGTTTTCATTCTAAGTTGAACACTTTTTCAGGAGTTTAAATTGAAATAAGTTTTAATGTTTGTGCTTAAAGAGAAAAAGGTTTTTTCTAACCAATCCCAGAGCTTAAATACCCTGATTTTTTTTAGTAGGTATATATATTAAATAGTTAAATTTAATAGTTACTGCTGGTTTACAGCAGTTTTTACCGGCTACCGGTAATGTAGTTCTTTTAGGGGTAGGCATTGGTTTCTGGTATTTAATTTTATAATGGTTAATACTTATTTAGCGTTAAAATGTTTATAACTTTTTTTTCTTTTTCTTTTATTTTGATATCTTTTTCTTTAATGATTTTAAAGTATATGTGTAAACTTATAGTTTTGTATTTGGTGAAATACAAATATGTTTAATGACGCTTCAATTGCCAGGATCACATCAGCGTCGCTGGTGTGCCGGAATTTTGTCCCGTTTTGTTTTACCTGCCATTAAATCTACTGACAAGGAGTTGTCATTTTTAAGAACAGTTAAAAACCATCGGTCTGGGCCGGATTTGAACCCGCGACCTTGGGATCAGTAAGCCAACGTCTAACCAACTGAGCTACCCAGACCGACAAGGTTTAATGAGTTAAAATCTGTAGATATACGTTCCTGTGTAGGTAACTAGATACCGGGATAGATATCGCAGAATTTATTTATTGCTTATTTATTTATTTATTTATTTATTTATTTATTTATTTATTTATTTATTTATTTATTTATTTATTTATTTATTTATTTATTTATTTATTTATTTATTTATTTATTTATTTATTTATTTATTTATTTATTTATTTATTTATTTATTTATTTATTTATTTATTTATTTATTTATTTATTTATTTATTTATTTATTTATTTATTTATTTATTTATTTATTTATTTATTTATTTATTTATTTATTTATTTATTTATTTATTTATTTATTTATTTATTTATTTATTTATTTATTTATTTATTTATATTTATTTGTGTAACCGTTAGGGCCCGTCCATGCTGTAATCGTCGTCGTCCGGATTTGGCTGGCCTTAGGGTCTCTGACCTTCTCCTTACCTCCTAGGCCTGACAGTACTAATGGTACAAAGGGCCTACTGTCCTAAGTACATAGCTATACCTCGGTTGTCTATTTCCCTTCACTTTACAGTCTTGACGGAATTTGAATCGCAGATCTAGACCCTAACTTAGCAACCTCAGCTACCTGTGTTGGTAGCATGATACACTGTAGCAGAAAATATGAAAAGGGACAGAAAGAATGTCGGAGAAAATAGAAGAATAGAAAGCGAGAGAGAAAGTGAAAAATATGGAGATGGAGGGAAGAAGAGAGCTGATAGGAGTGAGAAAACAATGACTGCTACACCACGTGACTTAATTAAATCACTCTTATACAAACTATTCTTACAAACTCTTATTCCTCAATGTTCTTCATGTTAGTCAAGATAAACATTTGCAGAAATTAGCGTATTACTAATTTTCTTATAGGTGCAATGGGACTATAGGACCACAATAGGCTTTAGGGATAGTTAAAATCGCTATGCACTGGCTTTGAAATTCCATTCTCTTTGCAAGGCCAAGAGGTAGAAAGATGAATAACGACCTTCCATTTGAGAAAAGTTTAAGTATTGCAAAACTCACACAAATAATGAGTATCTCTGTAACGGTTCACTCCACAAAATAATGCATCTAGATTCTAGACATTACTTGAGTATTTTAACGAGATACATATGGCATTTTAATCATAATCGTTAGAGGCTTTTTAGAGAAATCGAAGTTTTGGAAAGAATTGTCATATAAAGTGTAGTTTAGGATAAAGGAATTTTCTTGAAAATCTTCGCATCCATGAAATATCTTAAAGTTAAAGACCAAAGTTTGCTTTTTAACTTACTTTTCTAAAAATGCTCTTTTTTGATTCAGGGGACATCAAAACATATACAGTATTTTATTGCATAAGGCCCCCCCCCCCTTCGCATATTTCCCTTTCCTGTGATTTTTCATCACTAAAAATTATTTACTTATTAATAGGGCCCGGATTCTTAGTTTTTTAACTATTTTATTCCTTGATAGTTAACTGCAGTGGTTTAATTTTATTATCTGTTTCATGATCATCGGAGCCAAATACTTGAATCTTATAAAACCGGCTAAATGAGACTTTAAAACCTAAAAGAGGCTAAATGTCCTATTTATTTTAAAATGGAAAAAAAACCTATTTTAAAATGGGAAAATGAAATATTTATGAAATTATGAATAGACTTTGAGTGTTACATCTTTGCTACGTCTTTTCGCTTATGTATGCTTAGAGGAGTATTGAAAACAATGCAAGAGGCAAGTGACTTGCATTTAGCTGTGTGGGACCAAGATCTGTATTGTTGCAAGCAAGCAATGTGGGGATTGTTGTCGAGGGGAAAGGGGCATTAGCAGAACCCGCCATAAACTCAAACCAATCAGTTTAAAAACAGTATCCGTTGTGTTCAGTCGACTATCGTGTTATGTTAATGCATGCAATTACTACATCGCTAGAAGTCAATTTTCCTTAGATTAAGCAGGTAATTTAAGGAGCCAGTGTCATGCATAAAGTCAGCTCATCTCGAAGGTGGTTGATTCGTCAGTAGATAGGTAACGACCCGAACTTCACCACAGATGGCAAAGTAATATTTTGCCAAATCTGTCAAAAGCGAAAGAAACAATGCCCACAGACACAAAAGCTTGAACAAATATGAACACCTATACTGCACAAATAAAGTCGCATTAAGCGGCTAGGTGCTGTGCAGATAAACATACCTTACAGGAGAACCTGTACGACCTGTTCTCGAATGCTGGAATGCAGGTAAGGATTAAGCACCTATTATAATGCACATAGCGTATAAACTATAATTTTATTTACGTATTTTCCAGGTGCCCTCTGGCCAAAAATGGCATTTTGAGCAGCACAAAGGATCTACAGGTCATATCAGCATCATTGCTATAAAAAAGAGGACAATTAATAAAATTAATAAAAAATAATATAAAAACTATTTCAGGAGGTTAAAGAACTAAAAAAAACTTTTTTAAGATACAAAAATAACTAAAACGTTAATTTTAAGAACCTAAAAATCCGGGCCCTACTTATTAAACATCGCATAATTCCCTCTCCTGGTTCGTTCTTATTGACTTTATAATGGACAACAATCGACGCAGCGGTGCCTGTCATGGACAACAATGGACGCAGTGCTTGCCACAAAAATACTCGTATTGTCATCGTCACAACGTACCGTAAAATTGAAATTTGAAGTTGCAGACCATTTTCTAGGTCAGTTTGTTACAAGTCGTTACATTGTTAAGAAGAGTTTAAAAAAAACTGGTATTTGTGCCATTAATGGTTCTGACAACATGTTGTGGAATAGTGAAAATGAAGATGTGTTATCTGAGCCAGATATAAATGAAAATAGTGAATAGTCAGAGAAAAGAAACAATGAAACAATACATTGTAGGCCCAATGAAACCGTGATATGTATGTGGTTCATTCACAAATTGTTGTATACCTATATAACTTTCACATAATACTACATGGTTTCCCTTCCTTTCTGAATTCCTAGAAGCACCACTCGCATAATTCCCTCCCCAGTGTTTTCAAGCAAATTTTTCGAGAAAAAAAGGGGGATTACGCGATAAAATACGATATTTCTCGTGAAATCTCGACATCGAATTTTTGGGTTGAATACAATACTTTCCCTAGTAGAGAAAGTTACAAGATTGAGAGAGAGATGAACTTTTGCATATAACAAAATAACGCCAAAAGAGCTGTGGGTTGTGCTAGAGCTAAATAAACAAATATTTAAATAAATAAAAAGCTTATGGTAAGTGAGACAGACAGAAGAAGGGAGGGCTGCAGAAGTTGAGAGAGAGGCGATACGGGGATTACTGTACAAATCCTCTTGTGCGGGAAGGGCTGGTGTGAAGTGCCTGTTTCCAAGGAGATAATGTGTAGCCGGAAAACGTAAAAAAGAGAAGATGCCTGCCGTTCTGATTGAAACTGAGGGAACCCTAAATACTCTCATGCATGGGGAGAACGGGGGCAAGGAGGTAGCAACTGGCAAAATGGAAGGAACCGAGCGGCAAAATGGTAGAGTTGTAGACCACAATAAAAAAATAAATAAAAAAGCTTGGGGAAAACCGGAAACGAAGAAGAAAAGAAATAAATGTACCATATTTACAAAGGGCCTTGCTGATTTATTCAGCTCTTCACCACAGTTTTACATTGATTATCGCCAAAGGACAAATTATACATAAAATTAGACATCAGCGATATCTCTGATGGTTGCATTCACACGACTTTTTACTTTCTCTACTACATAAAGTACAGGAAGTATTGTATTCCACCCAAAATTCGATGTCGAGATTTCACCGGAAATATATGTTTTGAGGACATGTGAATAAAAAAAAAGCATTTTTAGAAATAAAGTTTTTAAACGTCCTCATATTTTAGAAATAATGTTTTGAAACGTACTGAATTCTCTCGAAAAGCGTGTGTGTGTGTGTGTGTGTGTGTGTGTGTGTGTGTGTGTGTGTGTGTGTGTGTGTGTGTGTGTGTGTGTGCGTGCGCGTGCGTGTGAGCGTGCGTGTGTGTCTGTGGACAACATAACTCAAAAATGAAAGGGTGGTAAAAAAACCCAAGTTGGTATTTAAGGATACGAAACGAAGATTTTGAAGAAAATTGCTCCACCCTAAACTACCCTTTTCATGGAAAATGTTTCGAAAATTTTGATTTTCTTGAAAACGCCTTAACGATATTAATTAAAATGCCACATGCCTGAGATATTTTTATGCAAATGAAATGTATATTTTGAATTTTCTGGCTATAGCCCCTGTAGTCCTATTTACTCTGGATGGGTTTTGCATAACTGGCAAACCGTAAGACTACACTGTACAAAGTATAGATCTTGCTAACACACAATTTATGTCTAAATACATTTTTTCTGTAGAGTGAACCATTTCGGAGATATTCCTTGTTATTTGTGTAAGTTTTGGAGAACTTATACTTCTGCAAATGGAACATCGTCATTCATTTTTTATATGTTAACTGTGCAAAGAGAATGGAATTTAGAAGCTTTAAAAGGTTTGATTATCGCTCAAAAGCTATTGTATTCCCATACTCCTCTTGCACCTACAAGGAAATAAATAATAAGACAATTTCTGCAAATGTTTATCTCAACTAATACGAAAAAGATATAAGAATAAGAGTTTGTAAGAATGGTTAGTACAAGAGTAGAGAAAGTCATGTGAGTGCAGCACATCAGATTTTTACATTTTCTATTCCAAAAAAGGGCTTATTTTTTCTGCCTACTTTTGTTTACATAGACAAACTTTCATTACATGTTTACACCTTTTGTTGTGGGTACGGCGTTGTCGGGCCACTCATAAAGTAAGGTCCAATGTTTCATACACATCAAACCATCATAGACAGTTGCAAAACGCTTGTATCAAATCTGATTTAACAGAACCTGCAAAATTTTAGGTGGAACAAAGTGCGTTTTCTTCAAAAGTAGATAGATGCAAAGTTTAACGATGGGTGGTTTTTCGCGAAAATATTCGAGTTGTATGTTGAAAGATATATTTAAATATGTAGTTTCGTATTCTTGTAGTTTACGTGCTACATTTTCTGCTCCATCCCCTGATCCTCTTCCTCTCTCGACTTCTGCTTTGACTGAAATGTGCATCAATCGAATTTTGAAAAAACAAATGTTTTATTTATTAATTTTTTTTGGAGAGGGGGGGGGGCAAAACTCGATAGATGCACATCTGAGTTAAAGGTTGCATTCTTATATAGCATATAGCAACCTTAATTCTATGAAATGTAATGTTGGTATTCACTGCTCTCTCACTGTTGTGGTTTTTGGAATTAACGTTCATTTCTGCAGATTGTGTTGCATTGTTGCATCGTTGGGAAACTCGCGGTTGTGGTTCTTGGATGTCACATTTATTTCTGTAAGCATTGTTATATGCAGTATATTTATGCCTAGTTGAGACTGTGCACTAGCACAAGCCATGAACAGACAGCAGCTCAGATTTTGAAACTGTACCAGTCAAAGAATGTGCAGGAGGGAGGAATTGCAACTAAACAAAGGAAATCGCTTTATAATTAATGGTGTAAGGATTTTCATGCTTATTGCTTTCTTGGGGAAGAGTAGAACATTTTCCCACATCTTATATATCTACCCAATGCGTGGACATAGTTATAGGTATGCCACCAGATACAGTTTTTGTCAGAATCCGAGTTCTTAAACCTCAAAATATCGTATCACTACTTAAATTATGCTAGCTGTTTGTTTTCCCACGTATTGAGATATTTTTACGAGGAAAAATTAATGGTTATACATTTTTACTTTCTCTACTGGTAAGTAGGGGAAGTATTGTATTCCACCCAAAAATTCGATGTCGAGATTTCACCGGAAATATATGTTTTGAGGCCCCCTGAATCCAGAAAAAGCATTTTTAGAAAAACGGCCCGTGTGTGTGTCTGTGTGTCTGTGTCAGTCTGTCAGTCTGTGGACAGCATAACTTAAAAACCAAAAGTCGGTTAAAAACCAAAGTTGGAATTTAAGTTTAATGTCCTTCAAGGGTGCGACACGAAGATTTTGAAGAAAATAGCCCCACCCTAAACTGCCCTTTACATGGAAAATTTTTCGAAAATTTTGATTTTCTTGAAAATGGCTCTAACGATTTTGATTAAAATTCCATATGTTTGAGATATTTTGATGACAAATGAAATGTATATCTTGAAATTTCTGGCTATAGCCCCTGTAGTCGTATTTACTCTGGACGACTTTTGCATAACTGGTAAACCGTTAGAGATAGACCAAATCATACTACACGAAAAATGTAGATCTTACTAAAATACACAATTTATGTCTCAATAAATTTTCTTGTAGGGTGAACCATTTCGGAGATATTCCTTATTATGTGTGTGAGTTTCGGAAAACTTAGAACTTTCGTGAAAAGGATCATCGTTGTTCATTTTTCTATATGTTAAGTGGGCAAAGGCAACAGAATCCCAAAGCTTTAAAACATTTGACTATCGCACAAAGCCTATTGTATTCTAATATTCCCCTTGTACCTATAAGGAAATAAGAAATAAGATAAGATATACAAATGTTTATCTTAACACGACAAAGATATAGGAATAAGAGTTTGTAAGAATGGTTAGTACAAGAGTAGAGAAAGTCATGTGAGTGCAACACATCAGATTTTTTCAGTACTAATCAATCTGTATTCCTAATAGAAAACAGCGTTTTTCTCCGAAATGAATCTTGTGCATCGATCGAGTTTTCAGAAAACGCTCCTCATTATAGTTCTTGCTGAAAATTAAATTTGTTGTTGTTTAACGACGCTGTCAATTGCCAGGATCATACCAGCGTCGCTAGTGTGCCGGAATTTTGTCCCGCAGGAGTTCTTTTAGTTGCCAGTAGATCTACTGACATGGAGCTATCGTTTTTAAGCACACTTAAAACTATCGGTCTGGGCTGGATTTGAACCCACGACCTTGGAATCAGTAGGCCAGCGTCTAACCAACTGAGGCACCCAGACAAACATGATTGTTTCTGCTACCTAATAGACACATGATAGAGCAATTAGATATTACTACCCTTAATTTTGTATCAATTTCATCCACTTCGTTAACAAAATGACTGGTGCAGCAATTCGGGAGGTTCCGAGTTCCAATCGCAGACATCTACAAATGTATTTATTTTTATTTGCTTACTCCTTTAACAGGGCATTAGACAATATTAAAGAAGAGTTCTTGATATCTACCACTGGTCTATGTAATATTTTATCGTTTTAGTGGCTTTTAGAATTAATGTTTCAATTCATGGAGGATTCATACTCATTCGGGTATATTTACCTACTGACTGAGGTAAACCGTTAAATAAATGAATGATTAGCTTGCTTAGTTGCTTATCTTTACTTGTTTTTGTTTGTTTTTATGTGTATATCTTCTGTTTGTAGATTTTATAACAAATATTTAGCAATAAATTTAAAAATTTAGTAAAGCCGACACAGTGCTAAAAATAACTCAAATACTCGCAATTATATGGAACAGAAAGTGAAAGATAGATGTGAACTAATAAAGTTGTTTTTAGAAACTCCAAAATGTACTGGAGGTATTAACTCCGCGGCGCTACAAGACTTTCGGGGTCAAGGCCTGCTGTCCGGCCGCTGCATGACACACCTCTGTCTATTACGGGCGTCATTATTGGGGTGCAATACTGCAGGACGCAACGTGATCAGCGACCCGATCCTTCCCGGCCGGTATATGTATAATACCAGAAACAGCTAATTGAGATTTCCCCAAAAAACAACCTTGACATTTTCCCCCCATTATGGTGTAGTCTGGTTATATTTGGTGATATTGCAACCGTTAGGTTGCATTAGTACTGCCAACTGTTCGTATATATAACCATGGTAACGCTGGTGTTATTGCGTCTGTTATGTTGCCATAGAAGCCCTTGTTTATGAACGCGTTGCAGAGGCCAACCAATAGATTTTAAAACAAGATTCTGTTTATTCGCCGTATTAATTAATCAGAGGACGTACTGATCGTGTTTGCGTCATTTTGTCTTGAATTCCTTTAGATCAGTTATAATTTGGGTTGTATTTTTGTGTTCACTACTTATGATATTTAGTGCTCGGAAGTGATTTCATGCAAAAGTGTTATTGCAGAACAAGATTTGCCGAAGGTTTGGTAACGATATTCAAGTATTATTACGGTTTGTAAGCGTGATGCTTTAACCCTGTGATATTTGAGGTTAGAAATGCCTTTATTATGTACGTTGGCAAGACTGCTTTTTGGGTTAGCTACTTTCGTCTGCTGTTTAGTGTAAACAGGTTTCCCCCTTGGTAAGCAGTAGGCTAAGCAACGCCCTAGTAATATTTATACCGATAAATCTCAAGAAAATATATAGGAAAGTACTACAGCGAAGTTATTAAATTGTATACTATGTTATTAAATGAGGCAAATAAATATAAATGACGAAAGCTAGCCACGAAAGATTATCCGTTGTCAAAGAAGGGCTCAAAATTAACAAGCTGGGGAAGAAGGTCGACATAACAAAGTTTTCTGAAGCAGACGCGAGAACTTCACAGAAGAGAAGATTATAGCAGAAGAGAAGTAAGGAATAAGTATCTGAAGATGGCAGAGCTCTTTTTCCATGGAATCTGCAAATAGTTAATGTAGGAAAGCTATATGAAGATATAATTAGTTAATAAGCTTGGCGAGATGCATTAACAAATATTTTCTATCCCCACGTATGAGAAGTACCTGAACTAAAATTTCCATTCCCCACATTTTTACTTAGCTTTCCAAAAATATTGAAGCGTCAAAGAATCAGATGTGTTACCCTCACAAGACTTTCTCTACTCTTGCACAAACTATCCTTACAAACATATTCCTCTATCTATATCATATTAACGGAGATAAACATTTGCGGAAATTATCTTATTGCTATCTTTCTTGTAGATGAAAGAATATAGTAGGCTTTAAGCGACAGACAACTTCCCTCCCTCTGAACCCACTTGCTGTTGTGCAGTGCAGTATTCCAAATGACATCACAGAGTTCCTATTTTGCTGATCTCTGCCCTAAAAATTTGCAATTATTTACCTATTCCCATCATTTATTCATAAAATTTTTAAACCTGCTAATCAATAAATCCTCTGTTAATGCCTAGTACTGTATATTGTTGGGAAATAAATTCTACCATATAGGAGTAATTTTATTTTGGCAACTAGTATGAACTCTGTAAACCGAGTGAGATGGCATCGTGCTAAGGGTGAACTCGTATTCGGGAAGTTCCGATCTTCCTGAACCATGGCTTTTTTCGGGGGTTTCTCCGGGTCGCTAGAAGAGTGTGCAGCTTGGCATGGATGATAATAATGCGCACAAGAACTCTTTCCGCCCCTCGTTGTCCGTGGGAACCGGGGGGGGGGGACATCTGGGGGCTTTGGACCCTGCACCGAGACCCCCCCTGAGATGGCCCTGGGCGACCTAAAGAATTCGACGTGTCAAACTTGGAAAACCTTAGGGCGCTCTGTGATGTCTGTGTCGTTAGTCTGAATCTGGCCTCCCGGTGTCTCCTGTCACCTCATTCTTCCTCCTGAGGGTGCCTCCTTGGGGGTATAGGTACAATGAACCTGCCTTCAGTGCCGAACTAGCTCTTCTATCCCTATGGATTCTGCATGTTATACTATTATTATAAACTCACTCCCCCAAGAAATACACGAAAATCAGGTTAGAGCGTACATCCGACAGGATAGTGCGTTTAGAAACCTCTTTGGGAAATTACTTCTCTTTATTACAATCTTTGTGATCCTCTGAGGCGGCATCCGAGTTGAACTCGTACCCGCAAATGTTCCGTATCCGCACTTATAAAAGTCTGAACGAAGAAAATCAGATCACGGGAAGCACCAACCGCCATCAAAGACTAAAATCAGGACTCTCCATTTCCCGAAATGGCACATAAATGGGCGATAGCACAATATTCTGTGTCGCACGACCTTATAAAACTGTCGCATCGTATTTAAGTCCGCGCAAAGTGCGACATTCGCAAACCTCAATGTGTGTGTGCTGTCTAAACAGAGAAGGTGAGCGGGGTCTGAGGTGCGAGAGAAGCCTTGAACTGTTAATCTACTCACGAAGCCGATTTGTTTACTATGAAGTATGTGCATATGAATTACCAAATTAGTCACATTTAATATCTTTATATACCTAACTGCTATGACAGCTACTACGCGTGATGTAGCATGATATTAGCGTGCATACACATTGATGAGGAGGGAAGAAAATATTTGCATAGCACATTCCTTCAGCTCGCCTTCTTCTGGCGGTCAGACAGCGCGCACACATGTACACAAGTGCTGCTGCGAATTGAAAGACCAGACGGTAAGTTTTTGAGGTCGTACGACGCAGAATATTGTGCGAGTGTGGCCTCGTAAGCATAAATGCTTCCATTTAATTTAATGTGCTTTCAGAACGCGTCGTATTTGTCGCACGACACGAAATCACATGCATAAATAGTGTCTAAAAGCGTCTCCCAGCAAAACAAAAACTTTTTTTTCTTTTTCTTTTTTTTTTTTGGGGGGGGGGGTTAATTATAGTGTGTGCGCGCGCGCGTGTGTGTAAGGGATTCACTATTTTTTAGATGTTCCGAATCCATTTCTTCTTCTCTGGAGCACAATAAACAACTTGAAGACACCACTATGCCAACTCTGAAAAGATGTTTAGTCAATCATGTCCTGTGATTAGTCGAAATGCAGCAACAGAGAATTTTCTTGGTAAATCAGGAACAATCAAAATGTTCTTCTAGTTTGACTGTTCATTTCGAAGTGTAATCTGTTGATTATAATTTGAAGTTATTTTTCTTTTAATTGATTCATAGGAGAAATTTTGTTTTATCGCTAAATTGATTTTAGATCTTTCTTTGCTAAAATATCAGCCATTTCATTTTCAAAAATATCACAATATGCAGGAATCCACAGTAAGACTAAATGTTTATGTAGGTTTGATGATATTTTGTATTTCTTTGATCTACATTTTCGGCCAAGTAGTGGAACCAATAGCTTGGAGGGCAGCTTTAGAATTTATGTAGCCATGGAAATAATTGAAGTGATGTATGTATGGCATCAATTTTACCATCAAAATTGTTGTATATTTCCCATCCGCTCCAGCTTCTTCGTAATCCAGAAGAGAGCCATCAGTATAGATATAAATCCAAACGTTGAGAGGGTATGTTGAAAAGGATTAACATCACATTTGTTAAATATTTCATTAAGATGAAGTCTGTAGTCAACCACTATTCTATTAATTGGATTATAACAAGAGAGAGAATGTTCTGTTTCAGATGGATATTCTAAGAATATTTTCAGGTTCTGGACTGTTTGTATAAATGCAATCTGCGTTTTCATATCATGTGTAGAGTTTTGGAAGTTGTACCATATCGTACAATCTGGTATACTCTGTTTATCTAGAGATTAGAGGAGATATAAACAAAGCACCGGTTTGTATCACTCCGCGGCCACGTGCATCTACAATGACGCAACACAGTTACCTACCACTACGCGTAGGTATAATATGCATTTTACACTACAAAAAGGATATATTTACTTGATCGAAATAACATGTAGCACATGGAAATTAACTGCTAGTTATGTCATCTCTGTCCACAGTAACACTTTTTCATTTCCTGCTCACAATCTCCACAAGCAGCTTGTGGATGGAAGTTCCTTTTAAATCTGAAAGATCGGGATCAGAGTTAACTGCCAACAGCACTTTGTTTAAGGTGGGGGTTCATTGTTAACAAAGAACTGGTGAACTTTACGATGGATTGCAGATCTCACAAATTCGTCGCAAACTACATCCACCATTTATCTGGTACGTGGAAGATTTTTGCCGGGATCTTCACCAACTTTTCTTTGCGTGTGTTGTAAATACTTGCAACTGACACACCGGTAAACTCGGATGTTAATTTCATCACGTCTTCGATAGCAAGTTCGGGATATTTCTCGCAGAACTTGTTAAACACGTTCAATATTGTTGTCTTTTCACCACTTCGCAATTGTTTGCCGCACTTATGTTTCACAACTCACTTGTTCCGCCATGTTACTTTCATAGTGAATAATGCGCGCGCAGAATGAATTAGGCTGGTTACAGATTCACTTAACTGCGTATTCTTACGCTTTAACTATGCTTAGTACACTTAGTTCATGCTTTAGCAAACATTAAGTGACATTTGAGACCTTAGTAACAGTATTTCTTCAAGTGACTATTTACACGGCGAAAGCGTCAAGAGGGCGTGCTGTGGCCAAAACGCACGTGGCTTTGTTTACGTCTCCTCTAATCTCTTGATGAACAGAGTATAGTCTTATTAACGCCTGATAAGTTATGAGCACTTGCATTTGAAAGTTTGTCATGATGGGTTTGCTGGCTGTAGTAGTTTACTTATAGTAGGAATGTCTAATAGTTGTTTTTAAAACAAATGTTAATTTGCCTTTTTTGCTTTAATTTTTGCATGTACCACCGAGCAGTAGTTCATGTACCGCAGATTGAGAACCCTTGGTTTAGATTAGCATCTTGATATAGAAATAAACACGCACCCTTACTTGTCAAGACAAGATAGACAGCAAAGTAAAGATGTGTGTTCTCTGCTTCCATTGTAATGAATGCTACAGGAGAAACAAGTGAAAGGTCAGAGCATATGGAAGCTGAGGAGCCCGTCCCCAGTGTGGAACCCCTTCCCCTACTTGTGATGGACAATTAAACGTAGTCCTGACGCGTGGCATGGCGTGGTCCAGGGCGACCACAGCCACCGTACCCAATATAGCATGTCGTCCGCCTTCTCGATGGCCACTTATCTCGGCAACCGAAACCACCGCACTGCATCTTTTTTATCCTGCTCCCCCGTTTTAATTTGAGGGCTTCGCGACAGCTACAGGGGTGGGATTAATAGTGCACCCTTTCGACAATAGCAACATGATAGCACAAAGACTGCTACTCTTGCCAGTAACCCCGAGAGTTTCACTATAAGCTTCACACTGCATTTTCTGTACGGATTCTTTCAAACCTTGACAGTATTTTAACTTCCCATTTTTCCTTTTAATTTTTCGACCAGTATTGTTTTACGTGTAGCACACAGCGGAAGTATTCCACACAAAAAAACCGATATTGAAATTTCATTCCTTGACATCAAAAAGGTATATGGTAAATGGTTAATATCACAAAATATAAAAGGTATATTTTCGAGATATTCGTTATTTCTAATTTACAAGTGTTTTGTACTTTTCTTAAATGTTATGTAGGTATTCGAATACTTTTATCTGCTACATGCGGCACTGCATAGCATAATGACTATCAGTTACATATTTTGTTTCCAATAGACCGCAGTACACTTTATGTTTTGATGAGAGAGTCAAAATCTAAACCATGTCTTGAAGCTTTTCTGACGGTGATATGAAAATAACCCTTCTCGGGGTATCAGCCAGGAGAATAAACATGGCTGATGGCCCGAGAAGAGTTATTTTAAAATATAAGCACTTACAAATTTCAGAAAATGTTTTAAGTGTGTGGTGACTAGTTCACTTTTATTTGTTGGCCAATGTCCACCTTATCTAAGAATATTTTTCTAGAGTATATATTTGGCTTAAATTGTGAGATTTAATGTGCAAAGTGTCTTTTTCTTACTATTTACCACTATGCAATAGTCATCCAGAATGAAGAGAACTTCCTGCCCAGAAAATTCAAGATATGCTTGCCTATATTTTATTTATCACGAATATATCTAAACAAATTACACTTTAATCAAAATCATTAGGACAATTTTTGAGAAAACCGAGATTTTTGAAAAAAATGTTATATTAAAAGGTTAGTTCTGGATAAGGAGATTTTGAAACTTAAGTATGAAGTTTCATACCTATTCCGGCTTTTCGTTGTTGAGTTCTCTCTCTACCCCCCCCCTCTCTCTCTCTCACACACACACACACACACACACACACACACACACACACACACACACACACACACACACACACAACCCACACACGCTCTTTGAGAGAATTCAGGACGTTTCAAAACATTAATCCCGGTGAAATCTCGATATCAAAATTTAGGGTGGAATACTATATTTGCTTTATCTACCATAGGTAAATCGTAGAGCAGGTAAACATGGTGAGATTTGATAAACTAGGAATTCAAAATATTAAAGAAGTGGACGAGATGAAACAATAAGCCACATCAGTGATTATTGATAATAAAAGTAGATGAAATGACTTGCAATTATTTGTGGTGATGCCACGAGAGGGTTTCATACGATCACAAATTTGCGTGCGCGAAGCGCGCGAACAATTACCACAAATATGAAAGCCGCGAGTGGTATTCAGAGCATTCCATAAAATAATTAATTTTTTAATTTAATACTAATAGTGATTTAAAAGTAAACAGCTAACATTTATACATTTTAATAGAGATTTACTTTCACAGTTGGCACTACAAATACATAATCCACTAGGCTGTGAGAACAATAACAATAATAATTTTAGCGTTTAATTCAGAGAAATGAGGAATTTTATATATACTACTTCGTCTCTTCAATTAAAACATCAATATCCTGCTTGAATATTCGCGAAAGTTTTTGTGTGGCATTTTTAATGATCCACTGATTGTTTTTACTGTGCATAGATATTTCAGATGTTCAGAAACATAAGAAAATGGTTAGGTTGGCAGAACCGCAAGGAGAAGTTGGTATAACCAAAGCAATAATAGCACTACCAATCCGACATGAGTGGAATAGTCTTATTGAATTTCTTGCTAACAATTTTTGTTAGTTAATTTGTCATCCTCCAAGGTTTAAGTGTAGCTAGCCTCCAGCTCAAGGTCTCAGGTTCAAAACCGGCAGGAGCGATGGGCTTATTATGGTGCGAAAATCAGTATCATGCTTCTCTTTGGAAGGGAAGTAAAGCCAGTGGTCCTCTATCGTAGATTTACGGCGCGTAAAAGAACCTCAAGCTCTGAAGAAAATCAAGCGGTCTTTCACGCCCATCTAGAATGGGACGATAAGAATCATAGAATTATAGAGCGTCCATAAATTAAAATTCAATTTCATTTAGGCAATTTAATTGCGTTTACAAACTCTTACTTGTCATTAGACTCATTAACCTCAATTAAATTACTGTAAAACTACCAACATACGTTGTATTAGTGAGTATAAGTTCTGTATGCACTGGCGAATTATTGGATATTCTCAAAATGTCTTGTGATATTAGCTACGCCAATCACTGAATAATGCTACTGCTACTGATCTGTTTCAATCCAAGAAATTTCTAGAGCTAGAAAGCTTTTGCAGAACTACTACATATTTATTAAGTTTGTAACTATATGCAACTGCCGGTCCACCATACAATCATTCCTCAATTTCCATTTAGACTCAATAGACAGATGATCCTTTCAAAGTTTCTGATTTATTTTCTTAAGACCTTTGCGAGCCGTATTAAAATATTTTTGCACTAAGTGGGATGCAGATCATAATTGTTTATTATCCCTTTGCCTCGGCTTAGCTGCAATCGTCGGACTGAGATTTCCTTCAACATTCAGAGTGATAGTGTTGAAAATAATTGGATAATGTAGTTTTAAATTTTACAAACAACCACTGATTACATGCATTATTTTTCGATGCATTCACTTTCTATACAATATTTAGCAATCTTTTCTTCTTCTTCCGAAAAGTTTCTTCAGTCTCTTTTCAACAACATTTTTATGATCGCTGTCTGTTGCGGAATTCAATATATCAACATCGCTATTAGTATTTCTTTTCCTGCTAAATCCTCAAAATTAATTTAAATGTATGCTGTAAATTCTTCCACGTATATATTTAAATAATATAACACCTTTCGTTTTTTTTTATTTTGAACAAACAAACAATACTTCTTTACAAATTTTCTAAGAGTTAATGAACAAATATGTCTCAGACTGAATTTTAATATATGGCCAGATGTCAAAGATGGTAAGATAAGGCACAGATAGTAGTTTTGGTACACCTGTCAAAAGCATTAATTCGTAAATATTATCTCCAAGGACTGTGTAATATATTTTAATAACTCATCATTAGATGTTTGGTCTAGCCGGCGTAACGAATGACGTTTGTATGGCTGCCAAGAAACGGAAAATATTACTCATGTAATAATTCAAAAAATGTGTTGTTAAATTGTGATAGTACCCAAACATGCACCTCTGCAATCAGTACAGCAAGAATACTTGATAATAGTTCACATTTTCTACTACCTTCTTACAATAGGTAAAGGGTGTAAGGCATTTCATTTCAAAGTTGAATATCGAGACCGCCGAATAGATGTTCAAAGAGCAACAGAACCAAAAGGATTCGTGCAAACGCCTGTCTCAACAACATAATTAGAAAACGAACTAGATCCACAACTTTTAAGTATACAGTATCTTCCGAATAGTGTGATACAGGGGTCCTAAGACAGTCCCGTCCCTGTTATAACATAAAAGATACAACAAAAAGAAGAATTATTTTATAAATGTATAAAATAAATACAGGGCTACGTTAAGGATGGCGCATGCGCACAAAATTATATGAATCTGTATAGATTCTCAGTTGTTGTTTCCTAGATACTGGCTCCTCTGTGTTGGCTGAATCTTCGTTAGTGGAAGCATTAAGAGTGATTCTGAATTCAAGTGATTTATGTTAACTTATTTTTTTGCAACTAGCAACGCTAACTCATACAATGTCTCCAGAACCACCTTTGTTGATTTTGCAAAATTGTTCATTTAGTTTGAATTTGTATCTAAATTTTTAAGTTTGAAAAATTGACAGACCTGTCCTCATAGTGGCTGTGATTGATTACCAACTGTCTGTGAAGTAGAGATGGTTTCATAGAATTATTCCACAGATTGTGTTTGCAGATAAGAATCCATACTTAAAAGTAACTGTAATATCTGTATTTCACATTTCTCGGTTTTTCGAATTGTTCCCAGATGGTTCAACTCCAACAATATTTTCACCAATGTGTCGTGATGGATCATTGTTGTTGCACTTTTCACTGGCGGTGGTTCAACACTACCACTTGTTTAATTTATTTTACGAATTTATCCATCTTATAACAAAAGTTTAACTATGTAGTCGACTACCACAATAATGAAAATAAATTCAACTGTAATAATCTGAAACTCAAAGCACAAATATGAGGAATGGGATGTGAGACTTTAGGATAATGAGGGATAAAAGTAATTAGTGGCCGTAATAAACTTCCTCATTATATATAAAACAAAATGTTAAATATAAGGGGAAATTATAGATATATGCAACCCCAAGAGGTAGGAATATATTAGAAAAGGTAGTATATTTGTCCATTGTTTTGATTTTTACTCATTTAATTCTTGTTTTTTATAGGTTAAAGTGTATTGTTTATGAGCATAAATAAATTATTCAAATACTGAGTACTGAAAAAATATGGATCAGTTAGTAATGTACATTCTGTCACTGTTATTGAAATCGATGTTTGAAAATAATCAGCGAGCACAGCTGTAAGATATTGTTGCGTGGACCGGTAAAGTAAGCAAAGTGAATTCTTGGACAGAGGGTAATTTAAATATCTCTGTTGAATATTTTTCGTTATTTGTGAGCATTCAGGAAACTTATTATAATGAGTGTAAGCGTATTTTAAATTTTACGTATCCGCGAAGAAGCCTCCACGTACCCCAGGTTGAATATGGTCTATAATATAAACATTCATATCTTGCCCATCTGTGCTAATAAGCAAGTAGGGTCGAGAGGAGGAAGTGAATCTCCGCGCAGTGACTGTACCAAACAGCGAGGTGTTATACCAGAGGTTGTCTGTGCCAAACAACTCGCCATATTTCATTTGCAAGGAACATTTATGGAGTTTCGGGTAAGGGACAGGTTAAGAGAGGCGACTACCCGCTTGAGTTCACAACCTTCTGCCTGCACTTCTAGGAATAACACTAAATCTCCCCAAAACTTTTACACCCTTCGGTCCACGACAAGCAAACATTCCTTTGGGTTCTGGGCAAGGGGTGAAGAAGCACTGACCCATTCCAGATGAGATGCTTTGGCATTGTTTTCAGAATCGCACGTGACGCACTAAGCTATTAATTATCCTGGAAAAATCTGATTGTAACAATCACAGGACCTTCTCTTCCCAATGCCCAAGCTAAAAACCGTTAATAAAAATGAATTAAGGGAAGGTGACATTATCTAGAATACAATATAAGATAATTAGCTGACTGATGAAAAAAAAAACATTTTTTTCATGAGAAGCAAAGTTATAATTTTTTAATACGATACCTAGATTTTTAATGAAATATAAGGGGGTTTAAAATTAAAAACTAACTATTATGTGTGATACATAAAACCCTTTTCATTAAAATAAAGCTTATTTAGCCGCTGTGTCCCCCACCTTTGCCCACTATAGGCGTCATTGATGGGGTGCAGCACTGGAGGGTGGGACGCTGGCCCTCCCAGTCTCGACCTGGGTCGCTACTTCTCCATCAAGTACCTCCTCGTTCCACCCGGAACTTAACGAGGCTGAGTACATCCCATGCCAGACCTCCCAGGGGGGGAAAAAACCACAAAATTCATCTTTTCGACTCCCCTTAGGAGCTGGGCTAGCGGATATATGGGAGCAAATACATGCAATGGTACCAGGGTTGTGGAAAATTGACAAAGAAAAATATGAGGATAAGGATAACAAGGGTTGAGGCCAGGCATTAATGAAATGAGATCATTGGCTTTCTATACAATGATAAATACGGAATTAGGAAAAGAAAACAATATAGAAGTTGTAATAAAAGGAAAGAGAAGCAGTAGCATGGTTTAAATTAGGAGTAAGGCTTAGAATTAGGGATTCAGTGGTAATTAATATTTACGATATGTAGAGAAACCGAAGATGCAGTACACATTTTATTGATGTAAAGGAACAAATGAATGGAGCAGAAAATGTATTAGAGAGAAATAGTTCAAAAATAGTAGTATTGTAAAAATAAACAAAATGTTATTGGACCAGTCTCAAATAAGGGGTTTAGGAGAATTATTGTGGAAATGGAAAAAGATGAAAATATTATGCGAAAAGAGAAAAAATGAGCGAGATTCTAGAATTCTAGAAGTCGAAAAATGTAATTGTAATTATGGGTCAGTCCCATAAGACCCTCTTATCATCTTCTTCTTCATCTACTTCATCTTCATCTTAAGTGTAATTGTCTCTTTTATACATAAATCAATCCATCTTTCCATCTCTTTTTCGGTCATCCTGGACTTCTTCTTCCACAATATGTCTCACTATTTTCACTAATCATTCATCATTCTGGATAAATGTGCATTCCATTCCTCCTTTTTTCTACCCATTCATTCACTGATATACATCTATCTGATTTCTCCATTTCTTACTTTATCATGCAGTGTCTATCCAGCTATCTTCTTTAACACTTTCATTTCCGTTGTTTCCATCATTCGTCCTGATCTTGTTGTCTCTGCTCTACTCTCTAATGCATAAGTTATTACTACTACTACTGCTTTATAAATGTTGAATTTTGTTTGTTTTCTATTTATTTCTTCAAACTAGCTCATTAATACATCCAGTTTGTGATGCTATTACAATTTGATTGTTAATTTCTTGGTCTAGTTTACCTCCACTAGTAATATTAACATCCAGGTAATTGAAATACATTACCTGTTCTATAATGTTGTTATTAATTTCTAATTTACATCTCAACAATTCTTCACTAACCTTAATATTTTGCTTTATTAATGGAGATTTTCATATTGAACTTTTTACTTTTTCTATAAAACTGGTGCAAAAGTCTTTGCAGGTTATCATCCATTACTCCTCCCATAAGACCGTGAAATGTAAATAACTTACCACAAATAAACATTGATAAATAACTAAAAATTATTTTTCTTTATAACTCTTGCTAGGCACAGTAAATATCGGCCAAAATGTGTCAATACTTATTTGTTGGAGGTATACAGCAACATAAAGGAGGCTGAAACGAGAGTTAATTAACAAGCAGGTCTATATTATGCCAGCCTTTATGTTATATACTCTTTACAAAGGCTGCGATAAACAAGAGAACTATTCATTTTACATGTATTGTTTAAAATATTATAGAATAAGCAGGACCCACAGCTTTGCTTGCATTAAATACCTCTCTGTATGCAATTTAAAGGTTATGTGATTTTTTAAAAATCGGCAATAAAACGTTTTCTGGGGAGTTAAAAAATGCCTCAGTAAGTGAGAGGGTTTACAATATATAAACCTATGACTCTTCCTGAGGTCTGCAATGCTGTCACGTGGCATTGGGTTTACGTAGAGGAATACAAGTTGTAACCAAACACTTTTGTAATTTCTTCAATCATGGCTGGCCCAGTAACTCAGTTATTAAAGCACCTGCCTGCTGTCTGAGGGGTTACGGGTTCGATTATCGTCTAGAAAGTGGGAATTTTTTAAGATTATTTGTTATTCTCCCTTGAATCTTTAAGCATGAATGACACTTTCAATTTGTGGTGATTTAGTACAAAAAATCCAAAGAAAAACCTCTGAATTCGAGTTAATGCCTTTGCCAAAAGGCAATATATTCCAAAAGTAAAAGGCGGTCTCTATGACAAATGCAAGGGTATGAAAAGAATACCTAATTAAAAAAAATAACTATGAACTTTTATATAGTACCTACTTTAAAAGAAATTAATGATAAGCAAGACATTAACTAAGCGAGATGGCTCAGGCGGTAACGTCTGTAGCCCACATTCGGGAGGTCATGGGGTTGCTCCCCGTGACTGACCTTACTGACCCATGATTTTTTCGGAGGTTTCCCGAGGTCGCCAGGCGAATGCTCCGAAATTCCTCTCCCTTCATTTGGTTACATTAATCATTTTATTTCACCCTTGATCCCGATACGTTTCTTTCAGGGTTGAAAGCGTCGCCGAGCGTGGCGAGAGCACCACGGCAGGAGGAACTGAAGATCTCGTCCCCCGGATTGGTACAAGCCCGAGGAGGGAGGGAAGCCGGTTTCCGAGTCCCGCGACCCCTTGGGGAGTTTGAACCCGAAGACGTGGGAAAGGAACCGGTCTGAGCCAGCCTCCGCCGGGGTGCTTCTATCTGGGAAAATGTAGGGAACCTGCCCTCTGCTCTGTCGTGGCAACGTTCCGACCACCCTTAGATCCATTCGCCTTATCCATCCTCCCAGGGTGCTAGTCCTCCTCCACAAGTCAGCATACAGTCAATTCGACCATTTTTATTTTACGACCTAGGTAAGCTTTCCTTTTAGAAAAGTAATTAAGATACGAACTAGCCTGTTTTTAAGTGAGATCTAGGGAATGTTATATTTTGTGGCTCCAGAGAATACCAGCGTTCACTTTAGCAATCACATTATCGGAAATAAAATTATCACTTTTAATGTGCAGAAACAAGACACCTGTAATGGTGTGTTTTGAGACTATTCATATTGTTGGTTCTATGGAATTTTATCTCAGTTGATTATCTGACGAAGAATGAAACAACAGTGATAAAATTATGCTAGAATTTAGATTTGTTCAACTTTTGTATTCAGATACAGGAAACAACGTAAAAGCATATTCACGTTATCCAACAAAGTGCTAGTTACTACACAACAGTTAGTATTTCTTTGGAGATTGTTCACAGAATACATGAGACAGACAACTGACGGTCACTTTGTGGGCCATAAAGCAACTTTGTGGGCAGGCTGTATGCTCATTTCTGAAACAGGCGTGTTGTCTATACCAACTAGCTCGTAATGTCACGTGGGTGGCCCCGTTACACCTCCCCCTCCATAAGAGGTCACCGCGAAACAGCCTGTATATTTCTTTTCGCATTGACGTGCTAACGAGCCAACAGTTCGCAGCTATTTCTGGAAGTAGCTTCATGCACAAATTACAAAAAAGGGCTAGGAAGTCGTTACTGCAAAACAATAAGCTACGAGGAACGATGACACATTATTAATTATTACCTACTATTATTATAACAGTTTTAAGCAAGGAACCTGATATGATGCAGCCACATGACTTTCTCTAGTCACTCTTGCACAAACTACTCTTACAATCTTAATGTTAATTAAGATAAACATTTAGAGACATAATCTCATTGCTAATTTTCTTGTAGGTACAAGGGGAATATGGGAATTCAGTAGGCCTTAACTGATAGTCAAATGCTTTAAGGCTAGTCCCTATGCGATGACTTTGAAATTCCATTGTCTTTGCATGGCCAAGAGATAAAAAATGAATACGACCTCCCATTCGAGAAAAGTCAAATAACAAGGAATATCTCCGAAATGATTCAATCGTCAAAGAAAAATTTTATTTGCTTTGAGGGAAGGTCTGTCGAATTTTACTTAAATTGGTCAAAGATTAATGTATCATTTATGCGGTGTTTTATGATCCGTTTTTATTTTTTATTGTTATTTAATGTAGTGAAAATTAAATTATTTTTTGTTTGCTAAGCCATGTTTTAAAATGAAGTATTAATATGAATTCGATGTACACTGTGTGTTTTAACGAGCTCTAAATTTGTTGTATGGTAAGATTTAGTCTATCCCCTATGGTTTACCAGTTATGAAAAAGTCATCACGAGTAAACAGGACTACATGGGCTATAGGCAGAAAATTCAATATGCGCATCTCATTTGTCATAAAAATATCCTTAGAGACGTTTTTGAAAAAAATCAAAATACTCGAACATTTTTCCTGTAAAGGGTAATTTAAGGTAGAGAACTTTTCAAAATATTCGTGTCGTATTCCTAAAGATATTAAACTTAAAACCCAACTTTGGTTTTTAACCGACCTTTCGTTTTTGGGTTATGCTGTTCACAACATACAACACACCACACACCTCCCCCCCCCCCCCCCCACACACACACACGCGCGCAGACCTTTTTATAAAAGTCCCTTTTCTTCGGATCCAGAAGGCCTCAAAACATTTATTTCCAGTGAAACCTCGACATTGAATTTTTGGGTCGAATACAATACTTTCCCTACTGCGTCATAGAGGAAATACAAATTGTATTCAATGTTGGATACATGAATGATGCGTATGTATGTATGTATGTATGTATGTATGTATGTATGTATGTATGAGTGCATGGGCGGGAGGGTGGGTGTGTGTATGTACCATTACTCAAAAACATGCTGAGCAAATACTCGTACCAAAAGCTTGGTACTTAGGTTCCAGCATTTTCCAAAGTAGCAACACAAAGGTAAAAAGCCTAAAATTACCTTTTGAGTGCAATTATTTTTATTTTTTTTCTGAATTACTCAAAAACGGATTTGAAACATTACACCTTACTGAACTTTTGACAAAAAAAGAAACCTTTTAAAATTTTTCATACTAAAAGGCACTGTAGAATTAGCATGAAATTGCAGTTTTGAACTTTTTGCTATGTGAACACCAAAATGTACGACTTAAAACGTATGCAGACGTGCGCAAATAGCACGTGCCATTTTAATACTTGATTTTCTCAAATACGTTTTTGTTACACTTTTATCGCTTCAAATGCTTCTTTGTGCAAGTTCGTTGAATTCCTTTTAAATTTTTAGTATATATTCTTTGAAGTCGATTGAAGAGATCTAAAGAGGCTTTTGTTTATATAAATACAATTTAAAATGCATTAAATGATTGCCGTTTAGAAAATTCAAATTGCTATATACTTAAATGGGACATTTCATATATTAATGGGTTTACATTATTTTAGAGGAACTTAAAGATAACTTTCGTCAAGAAATTGATGTCATTTCTGAGAGGGAACTGCAGCGTACGAGTATAATGGCCAATTTTCTAAGCAGATGGCAGAAATACTTAAAAAAACGAAGGGAGGCTCTTCTCCCGGCTTTATATATGTGAGCACTTCTATTTTTAAGTGTTAACCTTGTGCATCTTTATTAGAAATAACTTATCCCACAAACCGTAGTATATTTATTGTGGACGTGCTGTCTGTCACCCACTCAACGCACCTAGCAAGTAGCACCGCCGGCCGGCTAAGAGCCGCGAAAGCTGTTCTGCTTTATATTGATCACCCAGTATGTGAATATCACAGAACAAAAAATTTGATGTGTTGCATTCACATGACTTTTTCTACTCTACTCTTGTACTAGCTATTCTTAGAAACTCGATCTCCTCTCTGTTCCGGCATCCTAAATATTTCCTTACGCTTCTAAAGATTTGAAGTACCCATGCGCAGTAAAAACCCGGTACCGGGGCATTTGAAAATGGCAGACAAAAGATTTGGCGAATATTCTACTGAAGATATTGATATTTTAATTGAATAGACGAAGTCAGAATACCTAATTTTAAATATAGTAGACCTATCTTTAATGGATAGCCTACTAACTAAATTCGTTTATTTATATTCATCATATGTCTTAATTCCTCATTTCCCTGGATGAAACAGTAAAATTATTGTTTTGTTACTATCACCACCACCGCTACCGCCACCACCACCACCACCACCACCGGCACCGCCGCCGCCGGCGCCGGCACCGCCACCGCCACCGCCACCGCCACCGCCACCGCCGCCGCCGCCGCCACCGCCATCGCCACCGCCACCGCCACCGCCGCCGCCGCCGCCACCGCCACCGCCACCGCCGCCGCCACCGCCGCCGCCACCGCCACCGCCACCGCCACCGCCACCGCCACCGGCACCGCCGCCGGCACCGCCACCGCCACCGCCGCCGCCGCCGCCACCGCCATCGCCACCGCCACCGCCACCGCCGCCGCCGCCGCCACCGCCACCGCCGCCGCCGCCGCCACCGCCACCGCCACCGCCGCCGCCGCCGCCACCGCCACCGCCACCGCCACCGCCGCCGCCGCCGCCGCCACCGCCACCGCCACCGGCACCGCCGCCGCCGGCACCGCCGCCGCCGCCACCGCCACCGCCACCGCCACCGCCGCCGCCGCCATCGCCACCGCCACCGCCACCGCCACCGCCGCCGCCGCCGCCATCGCCGCCGCCACCGCCGCCGCCACCGCCATCGCCGCCGCCACCGCCACCGCCACCGCCACCGCCGCCGCCACCGCCATCGCCACCGCCACCGCCACCGCCACCACCACCGCTGCCACCGCCATCGCCACCGCCACCGCCACCGCCACCGCCACCACCACCACCACCACCACCATTTTGCCTATTGGACAAGTTGTAGTGCCAAAGGTGAAAATAAAAATTAAAATGTCTGAGTGTTATTGCAAGTTGTTTACCGCTAAATCACTATTAATATTTAATACTATTAAATAAATAAATTTACAATTATTTCGCGGAATGCTTTAGACAAATTGGTACCACTCGAGAGTTTCATATTTGGGATAATTTTTGTTGTGCTTTGCGCTTGCAAAATTATGCCAAACGTAATCCTCTCGTGGTATTACTACAGATAATTTTCTTGTAGGTACAAGATGAATATGATAATCTTTGAAAACTGAACGTTATATGAATACTGTGAAATTCCGTTCTCTTTGTACAACCAAGATATACAAAAGTTAATAGCAACCTTCCTTTGGAGGAAAGTATAAATGTTGCAAAACTCACACAAACAGGAAATATCTCCGAAATAGTTCGCTCTACAACAAAACTCATTAGGACATAAATTGTGTGTTTTAATGAGATCTACATATTTGTATAGTATATCTCTTACGGTTTACCACTTATGCAAAAGTCATCTAGACTACGTGGGCTATAGCCAGAAAATTCAAAACTTACATTTCATTTGTCATAAAAATATCTTAAACATGCCATTTTAATCAAAATCGTTAGACCCATTTTCCAGAAAATCAAACTTTTCGAAAACTTTTCCAAGGGAAGGGTAGTTTAGGGTAGAGGAATTTTCTTCAAAATCCTCGTGTCACATCCTTGAACTACATTAAACTTAAATACAACTTAGGTTTTTAACCAATTTTTCACTTTTACGTTATGCTGTTCACAGACAGACACACAGACCATTTTCTAAATTTTTGTTTTTGATCCAGGAATCATCAAAACATATTTCCGGTGAAATCTCGACATCAAATTTTTGGATGGAACACAATAATTCCCCTAGTTCCTATACACAGTATACAGTAAAAATTGAACATTTAGAGAGAAATATTATTGAAAAGCACATTAATTACAACCAAAGGGGTTGTAAAAGGAGAGGTCTATTGCTGCTTGTACAAAAAAAACAGCAATATACAGCGGATTTTGTATCGTTTTCTGGGGCCTTTTGAGTCATGAGCTTCACCACTAACCTGGGCACTCATCAGGTTTTCCCCTTAAATTTTAATCTCTACAAATCAGTGGTCAATTGGCATGACAAGAGGTCTATATGACAAACTGAATGCACTCACTCTCCTCTTTCTCTTTTAGTCAATATGATCGAGAGCGTAAACATGTATTTCGTTTCACGCCATTTTGTAATCCTTGTTTTGGTTATTGGTTAAGGTTATTTAGCAAAAGGAGTGGCCCACCCTTGCAATGTGGCCTAAAGCAACCAATAAAATGGCCAGACTTTGTACAACAATAAATAATGTGACAGACGCGAGGTGCTGTTTGCAAAGAGAGGAACTCGATGAGAAACTTGACAAGTAATACAGGAGGAAACGCTATCTGGCGGATTAAACTTTTGTAACGCAATATTGCTTACTTTGCCTTCAGTATGCACCCTTACTTATAATTATACAGACCCGCTCCTACGCCACACAGCTTGTCTACGTCGCATATAACTGAGTGCTATCAAACGCCTAATTAGAATATTTTGTATGAAGGTTCTTTTTTCCTCCGTGTTTTAAATACATGTTTTGATAAGCAATCATAATCTAAGTGAAGTAATTTTAAATGAAATTTGGTCACAGGATACCTTATACTTGTATTTAAAGAATCTGATGTGTTGCACTCACATGACTTTCTCTACTCTTATACTAACCATTCTAACAAACT
Source organism: Tenodera sinensis (assembly GCA_030765045.1). Taxonomy (NCBI): domain Eukaryota; kingdom Metazoa; phylum Arthropoda; class Insecta; order Mantodea; family Mantidae; genus Tenodera; species Tenodera sinensis. Next base: position 21,633,241 of record CM060963.1, read on the forward strand.
CTTATTCCTATATCTCCATGATAGTTAAGATAAACATTTGTACAAATTATCTTATTGCTCATTTCCTTGTAGGTGCAAGGGGAATATTAGAATACAGAAGGCTTTGTGCGACAGTCAAATCTTGTAGACCTTTGAGATTCCGTTCTCTTTGCACGATTAACATATAAAAAAATGGACAACGTTGTTGCATTTCGCTAAAGTTCTAAGTTTTCCGAAACTCACACACATAACAAGGAATATCTCCGAAATGGAGATATTCCTTACAAGAAAGTTTAGTGAGACATAAATTGTGTATTTTAGCAAGATCTACATTTTTTGAACAGGAAGATTTTTTCTATCTCTAACGGTTTACCAGTTATGCAAAATTCGTCCAGAACAAATACGACTACAGGGGCTATAGCCAGAAAATTCAAGATTTACATTTCATTTGCCATCAAAATATCTCAAACATATGACATTTTAATAAAAATCGTTACAGTTTTCAAGAAAATCAAAATTTTCGAAAAATTTTCCATGTAAAGGGTAGTTTAGGGTGGGGCTATTTTCTTAAAAATCTTCGTGTCGCATCCCTGAATGACAATAAACTTAAATACCAATTTTGGTTTTTAACCGACTTTTCGTTTTTGAGTTATGCTGTCCACAGACTGACAGACTGACAGAGTGACAGACTGACACACAGACACACACACGGACCTTTTTCTAAAAATGCTTTTCTTGGGTTCAGAGGGCTTCAAAACATGTATTTCCGGTGAAATCTCGGCATAGAATTTTTGGGTGGAATACAATACGTCCCTTACTTACCAGCAGAGAAAGTAAAAAGGTAACACGTTGTTTGGGAGGGTACCTCACTATTAAACGGGAGCTCAGGGGCAGCATTTTCAACACTGGTAGGAATATCCAAATTAACTTGATTCAATGAACGAAGAGCCTATGAGGGCATGCTATTCTGTTCTAACCTAGGGTTACAGAAGTTTAGTTAAAAAAAGTATGGGAATATTCAGGCTGATGTTTATATATGTGTCTATCAGAGAAGGAGAGAACGCGTTTCCCCTTCGCCCACGCCACTCGTCTCCCCTTTTGTGTACGAGCCCGTAACATGGGAGCAATTTTTAATAAGGTTTGACCCATGCACCAAAATCAAGACTGGAAACAAACAAGCTGTATTTATAATGAGTGTTGCCAGGCCGCCAAAATTTCTGATTTATCGCAGCCAAAGGCAAGCGTGTAACAAATGTTCGTATATCGACAGCTTTATTAAGGTTTTCTCTTTCCCTTGTTGGTCTCCAGGTAACGTGGCTTCATTATCGTCGAAGTTGGGCCCGCAAATCGACTGGAAACTGGATAAAGGAACATGTCCTCAAGTTCCTTTACACATACATAACACCTTTGCGCACGTGACACATCCGAATCTTTACAGTGCATGACAGTTTGTGATAGGTATGTCTCGTTAACTACATTAGTAATTTAAAAAACGTAAAAATGCTGAGCATTTATAACTTTTATAATATAAAAAAATCTGATGTGTTACACTAACATGACTTTCTCTATTCTTGTACTAACTGCTCTTACAAACTCTTATACCTCTATCTTCTTCATGTTAGTGTAGATAAAACATTTGTAGAAATTGTCTTGCTGTTAATTTCCTTGTAGGTGCAAGGGGAATATGGGAATACAGTAGGCTTTAAGCGATAGTCAAATATTTTAAAGCTGGTCGCTACATGAAGGCTTTGACATTCGTTCTTTTCGAATGGCCACTGAATAACGACGTTCCATTTGAGAAAAGTTTAAGGATATCACCGAAATAGTTCATTTCACTAAAAATGCATTTGTACAGAACTTGTATGTTTAATACAGTAAGATCTGTATATCTCTAACGATTTACCAGTTATGCAAAAGTCATCAAGAGTAAACGGGACTACATAGGCTATACCCCCAAAATTAAAAATTTGCATTTCACTTGCCATAAAAATATCTTAAAACATATGCCATTTTAGTGAAAATCGTTAAGAGCCATTTTTGAGAAAATCGAAATTTTCGAAACATTTTTTATGTAAAGGCTAGTTTAGGGTGGAGGAATTTTCTTCAAAATTTTCGTGTCGCATCCTTTTAAGATATTAAACTTAATATAAACTTTGTTCTACACACGCACACACAAAGACCTTATCCTAAATTATGTATATATTCAGGGGGCCTCAAAATATGTATTTCCGGTGAAATCTCTACGTAGTAGAGAAAGCAATAGTTTCATTCACACGACTTTCTCTACCCTCTATAGCTAATTAGTGATTAAGTGATTATACAAATTATTCTTGGAGCTTGTTTTGTGAGCGCAAGTGCAGTTGCTTCACAGAGAAAATGTGCGCTGTCCACAACTAATAATTGTCATGAATCCCTCTCCAATCTTCAGACAAAGAAAACCTGTACCTTTATCCTTGAACCGTGATTTTAAGGAAGTGGCAGTTATATGTTGACTCCACGTGAAATATCAACTGTCATAATTCTCAGTTCCAGTTTTTTTCTGCTCCATTATCTACAGAGTCATGTTAAGAGGTTGCAACTCTGCAGGATGGACTGAGAAGGAAGGATCCATGTTACAAAGGTATTATAAGGGTGCCCCAAAGAAGGCGGCCAAACTGCACACGCGTTAACTAAACATTTTTTTTATATCTATTTTGTTTCAATGAGAAAAATCTTTCATAGGTGCATTACACATTTCGTTATAGATACAAAGGGAATAGCGATTGTCAAATATTTAAGAACTGGGTGCTATATGCTGACGTTAATTTCCCATACTTTTCCCATGCGATCACGTGAAACAACTGAAAATCGACAGAACTTTGATATAACGTCTTAAATATTGAGTAATTCGGAGCATTAACAACACATATCTCGGAAATAGCCGATGCCACAAAAAAGTATTTGAAATACATTGTGTCTTTTAAGACATCTAATTTTGGTGTAGTAAGTTCTTTCGTCTATAGCTTACATTTACCAGTTATGCAAGATTATATAAATATCCTACCGAATGATAAAGACTTCAAAAACTATTGCAGATAGGTCATTTAATTAATCATGTAAATATCTTTAACACTTGGCGTTTTAATTGAAATAATAGCGTTTTTTGATAACTGATATATTTAAAAATGTTCCATCTATATGAAACGTAGTATAGGGATTTTCTTGAAAACCTTTGTTCCATGTTTAGATGTTTAACCTCGAATACCAACTTAGGAATCTTAGATACATTTCATTTTTGAGTTAAGTTCTCTCACACACAGACGATTATTTTTTTTATAAAGGCTCCTCATATTCAGGAGACCTCAAAACACGCATTTTGGTGAAATCTCATTTTTGTTTTCTCTACTATGTGTAGTAGGTAGCGGAAGGAATGTATTCCAACTAGAAGTATGTTGAGATTTCACCGGAATTATGTTTTGAGGTCCCCTGAAGAAAAAAAAAGTATTTTTAGAAAAAGGTGTGTGTGTGCGTGTGTGTGTGTGTGTGTGTGTGTGTGTGTGTGTGTGTGTGTGTGTGTGTGTGTGTGTGTGTGTGTGTGTGTGTGTGTGTGTGTTTGTACTGTAAACAGCATATCTCAAAAACGAAGAGTCGGTTAAAAACCAAAGTTGGTATTTAACTTTAATATCTTTCAAGGATGCGATACGAAGGTTTTGAAGAAAATTCCTTCACCCTAAACTACTCTTAACCTGGAAAATTTTTGGAAATTTTTGATTTTCTAAAAAATGGCTAACGATTTTGATCAAAATACCATTTGCTTAAAATATTTGTATGGCAAATGAAATGTATATTTTGAATTTTCTGGCTATAGCCCATGTAATCCTGTTTACCCTTGATGACTTGCATAACTGGTAAACCGTAAGAGATGGATCAAGTTTTACTATATAAAACACGTATATTATATCGTTAAAACACCCAATTTATGCCAAAATATATTTTTTTGTGAAAAAGACCATTTCGGAGATATTGTTAGAATTTTGCATTACTTATTGACCGTTCTGAAATGGCAAGTCATGAATCACTATTTCATGATCATGTAAAGAGAATTTCAAAGTCCTCATATAGCGATCATTCTTAAAACATTTGGCTATCGCTTAATGCCTACTGCGTTCCTCTTGCATCCACAAGAAAATTAGCAATAAAATAATTTGTGTAAATACTTGTCTCCATTAACATGAAGTAGAGGAATAGTTTGTGCAAGAGTGGAGAATGTCATGTGAGTGCAACACATCAAGTTTTTAGTGGAATATGGCCTCTACTTGCTGTGTGCGTGGTAGAGAAAATAGAATTCCAAAAATCTGGCCCATCTTACATGGGTGCTAGTAATTGACCGAAAGACAAATACATCTAAAATAAAGAAGGTTAAAGACCATTGGATACTGGTTCATTCCGTATGCACTGACCTGTAATAAAAGGCAAGTTGAAACCGAAATTATAATGTCAATATATATATATTTGATAATAGAAAGAAACAAAAGGAGATTCTAGTCAATAGTTAAGGGGAAGATGTAATAAAGCTGAATATGTTAAAGTCTCATAAATGGAAGCCTAGGCAGATTTAAATGAGTGATAAGGTTACAATTGTTGTTTGCACGAAGCCATAGTGATTCCGCGGGCTGATTCCTATCTTGCCATGACGTGCTCTAAGTTAGCCAATGGAAATCGCTTCCTTCGTGTTGCTCATGCAAAAACAAATGCAACGCAACACACTCGTCTTGAATCGAGCCGAGAGTACACGTGCAATTTCTGAGTTGTACGTAAGCTAGCGTGCATACATAATTCGGCGGTTGCTAAAGGTGACAAAGTTAAAGTGTTATAACGTTGTAGTTGAAGTTACAAAGTTACATTCTATTTAAAGATCGTCGGCAGTTCTCTACAAATCTGGAAATTTACAAATAAAGTGATATGTTGGTTAATTCTTCGTTTGGTTCAATTCCTACCATAACTCACGCACACCCTGTAGATTAGGACCTCTTGCTAGAGCTAGTCCGGACACCAAACACGAGATCTTATAGGTCTTAGAGGCGACGTGTTCGACGGAGAGGAACGTTTGCGTCAAAGTATACAATAATTTTAATGTTAAAGGCATGGGATGAACTACGATTCAAATACGTGCAGATGATATTCGTTCTCCAGTCTCTGTTGATGATGGGATAGTACTTTTTCAACATTTCGCAAGTGGGGGGAGCTTGTTAGTTTCACTTTGCAAGTGGAAGACGAGGGCACCCTGCACGCGTGTGTGAGCCAATCCCCCGCGGGCTGGAACCCGAAGTAGGTAATAAATCTGTAGCGTATTGGTTAACCGGGCTAATTGGACCGTGAGGGATGCACGTCATATCTGACAACGGACCAAAGGCCTCAGTAGTGTCCAATTACAGAGCGACTGCGCTTTTGTAAGTGGATCAACAGCACTGTGCATGTCGTTAGTGTCACTTAGACAGGTACTGCTAGTTACTCATACAATGTAAGTGTGCTGGGAAGCACAACCCACTCAAATCAAAACACCGTGATTGATTATTTCTGGAAAGTTTAGCCTGTTTAAAAGAAAATGTGACACGTATGTTTTCAACATACATAAGTATACACTTCATAGCCAACAAAAGGATAAACTTCGAAAGATACAAATCGAATTTTATGAGAAATACCACATGGGAACAAATTTGGAAAGTTTTCACTTCTAAATTTTGCATGCTGTGCCTCGAGTCAGGAACTAAATGTTGTGTAAGATCAGTTTTCTGAAAAATTAATAATGGAAGCAAAAATTTAACTATCCAGAAATTAATCATTAAAATCATAAATTCATAGCTTTAATATATCATCTTTAGATCAATACTTCATAAAACTTCAAATCATACTGAAAATCTGAAAGACAGGAAACAGAAGTTGCATCCTAGAGAGGCCCTAAATCCGTGTCGATGTAAGAAAATTAAAGCAATACTCACACACGGAAAGATCATTCCTTTTTTTTTTTTTTTTGGTTTACCTGATTACCCTCCCCTTATGTGAGACTTACAGACCCTAGGACTTACAAGCCTGTGCCTACGATCAGATGAACCTATGTACCGGACAGAGTGAAGACCTGGAAGCGTGTGGTCAGAACAGCATCAGGTATGATAGTGAGGAAGAGGATGATATGAAATGCAGGCGAAAATGACGATTGGAAAGGTGATGATGGAGCAATTGGTGGAATGAGTGGCGGGGGAAACCGGAGAAGACCCACCTGATGCCGCTTCGTCCACCACGAATACCACATGCGGGTCCCTGGGAACGAACCCAGCCCGCTTAGGTGGTAGACGAACGGTCTAACCGCTCGGCGACTTCGACGTCTAGAAAGATCATTTGAAGCAATATTCGCCAGTTGTCGATGCAACAATTTTGAAGCCGAAATAGTGTTTTAAAGGTCACACGCTGACAAGACAGTTTGAAGCAACAATACCTCATGCCGTCTAATAATGCCTTAAAATCCTTTTATTCAGTCCCTTGCCTGCGATATAGTAGTTAGATTTCTCTCCCTGGGCATACGTGGAATTTGTTTAAAAAGAATGGCGCTAATTACAGTAATAACGTCTTTTAATAAATGTTTCCATTCTTTATACTATTTGCATTGAAACGTTGCCGGCCATTGTAGATTATAAGACCATTCATTAATCTATAAAACTGGGCCTATTTAGAAACCCAAAAATATACTTCACTATGACAGAAATTTGCGTCCGTTGGTTTTAAAGGTATCTCACGACAAAGAATAACGATGTGTTCACTTTTTTTTTTTAATTGGCAAGGCTATCGCCTTCTTACGTTCGTTTTCTGTATTCATTATTTTTTATTAAAAAATCTTATTCTGATTATAATTTATCTGTTTATAATTCCTTTTAAATTATTTATTTTCTGAATATCTAAGTTCGGTATCAAAATCGCGTTTTAAAATTTCATACGCTATTTACTCCCGGAGTGCACGTTCATTTAAACATTTAAAGAGAAGAACAAAACCGAATTGCATCCTGATTTTACAACAATTGAGGAATTTTTCCAAGAAAATTAAAAAAAACCGTTTTTAAAATTATCTCCAAAATTCAACATAGAATTTGCTCAGTTATTACAGTGGCAGATCAATCCATACACCTAAAACCTCAAACAATTTTCTGAAATTTTGAATTTTTTGATGCGTAACTACTAAAAATGTACACAATGATTCATCCCAACATTCTGTTGTCAACATCACAGTTCGGATTATGCCAGTAATAAGCATGTGCAAAGAGGAATAACGTTAAAGAAAGCATCTCAAACAAGTAACACTGCACTAAACTTGAATCTCATTAAGTTTGGACATAACATGAATAGCTGGGAAACGAGTAATGCCATGAAAAATTTTACTTTACCATAGTTCCTATTTCAATGACTTCCATATCTTTACTTTCTCTAAGAAAGTATATATAGAAAATATTACATTCCACCCAGATCTTGATGCGGAGATTTCACTGAAAATATACCTACATTTTGAGGCTCCTTGCATCCTCCCAAAAGCTATTTTACTTTCTCTACTAATAGTTTAGTGTCGAAATTTCACCGGATATACTCACTTTGAGGTCCCCTTAGGGCATAAAGACATTTTTAAAAACAGGTCTATGTGTGTGTATGTGAACAGCATAACACGAAAACGAAAATTTGGTTAAACACAGCGAACTTCATATATAAGTTCAGCATCTTCCAGCAATGCGACACGAAGATTTTCAACAGAATCCTCCCACTCCGCCACGTTTACGTGGAAGATCATTCGGAAATTGTGATTTTCTCAAAAATGCTCTAACGACCCATTGTTTAAGATATTTTCATGTCAAACGGACTGAATATCTGGAATTTTCTCCGAAGTCCTCTTTATTCTGGGTGATTATTGCATAATTGGTAATTCGTAACAGATAAAATCTTATGGCACAAAAACGAAGATCTCGTTAAAGCATACAATTTATGACAATTTTTTTTTTTTTTGTGGAGTGAGCAATTTCCAAGATTATCGTGCTATTTGTTCGAATTTTTCAATACTTACTTAAAACACCATATATTTAAGATATTTTCATGACAAATGAAACTTCCCTTAGTGCACTGCAGAGCCTTTGTCAGTTGTACAACCCCCACCCTATTGTACAACGTACCCAGCATGCCCTCCATGTTTTACACGCTTCAGGCGTTGACGTGGTGTGTGCATGGATTCCTGGTCACGTAGGTTTGCCGGGGAATGAGATGGCAGATTTAGCAGCAAAGACGGCAACTACAGAACCCAGTATTACCATCTCACGTGTTACTTCGGAAGACTTTAGGCTTGAAGTGCGGAGAGCGGTGCTGTCGTTCTGGCACGACGAGTGGTCAGCTCTCCGCGGTAATAAGCTTAGAGAAGTGAAAGAACTTCCGATAAACTGGCAGAAATCAATACCCGGATTGCCAGCCACGACAGCTCAAATTACACTCGGGAAACGGACTGGGAAGGTGTCCGTAACTGCCTTCGTACCTCCATCCCACCTAACCCCAGAATCAACGACATCCCAACTCTTGAAGCGGCAGTTTCTTCTTTCACATCCATCGTGACAAGAACTGCCCAAAACCTGACAATCCGAGCTCCAGCTCCCTTACACCCAGACGTCCTCCCACTTGACATAATCCTCCTTATCCGTCGGTCCTGGGCGGCACGAAGACTCTATCAAAGGCATCGCACACCCCACAACAGAGCCCTATTACGGCGACTGCGCCGACTGGTCGGGGCTCGACTGCGTGAGCACCGAGTGCAAGCGTGGGAGAGCAAGATGGCCAGCCTGGACACTGAAAGTGGGGACGTGTGGAAGATCGCCAGATGCCTTCGAAACCGTCGTGGCCAATACAACTCGCCAATTCAGGGCACCCGAGGCCTGGCATACGAGCCTGAAGCCAAAGCCAACGTGTTCGCTGATTATCTAGAGCGGACCATGTGTCCCAGAGACGACCCCCAGGATTATAGATTCTCAGAACGTACCCGCCAAGAAGTACGTCGATTCTTACGACGTCCGCCGGAGGATGCGGAACGACTACCGGTGATACGTCCCAGCGAAACCCATGGCGCATTAAAACGCCTCAAAATCAAAAAGGCGGCGGGACCTGACAGACTAACTCCCCTCATGCTTCGTCACCTTCCCTTCAACGCCGTGCTCTTCCTAACTAGAGTTTTCAATATGTGCCTTACCCTGGGTCACTTTCCACGCGAGTGGAGAGAGGCTCGGGTGATATGCATTTTGAAGCCTGGGAAAGACCCGGTACACCCCTCCAACTACAGATCCATAAGCCTTCTGTCCATCCTCTCGAAAGTTCTAGAGAGGATGATCCTAACCCGATTATCCCCCCTACTGAGAAACATACAAGCCATCCCAGAACATCAGTTCGGCTTCCGACCTGGGCACTCTACACCTCAGCAACTGCTGCGTGTGGTGGAGGCTGCTGCCCTGGGTTTTCAGGAACGCGCATTCACCGCTGCGGTATCTTTGGATGTGGAAAAGGCCTTCTCAACCACCTGGCACACAGGGCTACTTCATAAGCTGATTCACCTGGGGCTACCCACACAACTCATTCACATCCTACACAGTTTCCTCCGACACCGGACCCTCATAGTCACAGTTGCTGGACGAACCTCCAGAATTAGGCCAATAAGAGGCGGAGTCCCCGAGGGCTCTGTTTTGTCCCCTACCCTCTTCAGTGTCTACATGGCAGACTTCCCAACTGAACCACAGGTCAATCTAGCGCAATATGCAGATGACGTACTACTATACTGCACCAATAGAAACATCCACAGAGCCTTCAATCCTATTCAAAGACACCTCCGCCTAGTCCAAGACTGGTGCCGACGATGGAGAATGTCTGTTAATCCAGACAAGAGCCATGCCATCCTGTTCACGAGACGTCCCACACCTGCAGACTGCCCCACCTTCCAACTTCGGGGTCAAAGGATCCAGTGGAGAGACACCATCACCTATTTGGGAGTTAAATTAGACAAAAGTCTAACATTTCGAGGTCATATCAGAGACCTATCAGTGCGGTCGCAGGGGGCTATTGCCTCACTGTACCCTATGCTGAAATCCGAGATGCCAGTCCGCCTGAAACTACACCTATTCAGAGCCCTGATTATCCCCCTCATGCTTTACGCCTGTGAAGTGTGGGGCATGGCAGCGGGTAGTTGGCTTCTGTGGCTCCAGAGGGCGCAGAACAGAGGACTTCGGTCCATCTACTCTGTCCCTTTATCCTTCCCCGTGAGACTACTTCACGAAGCCTCATCTCTTCCATACGTGGAGGATGAAATTAGGCGCCGGGCAGCAAAATTGTACGCCAAATTACCCAACCACCAAAGCGTCCTGGTTAGATCTCTAGGCGATTATGACCCCACTACACGCCGCTTCAGGTCGTACAGGGTTCCCCGTATGGCTTGCGGGTATATCCCATAACAAAGTAGTTTACCCATCAGCAGCAAAAGCTAAACTACAAATAATCCCAATAAAGAGCTATTCGGTTCAAAAATTCAACCCACCATCAAAATTCAAAATTTAAAAAGATCGAAAGATCTTACAAAATGTTTAAACTCTCTTTATCTCCACAGAATGCAAACATTGCTGAGTTCTGTGAGTCATCAGCTAAGGGGCAAACTAGCCACCTTATTATTTAAGCCATAACCTAAATTTAAAAACAACACCCTTAACCACCCTTTATCAAAAATTCTACCTGCGGTTAAACCCTATTAAGGGTAGGTACGCAGAAAAATATCGTCGGGCTGAACCACAGCCTGCCAGTATGTCGTCGTCGTCGTCGTCGTCGGGTAACTTCCTGTCGCACATCTCGTCGCGAGGAGGTTAGTTTGGCTCGATTAAGAATAGGGCACTGCAGTTTTTCGCATGGTTACCTATTTAAAAGGGACCCTGCGCCTCTATGTCCGCTGTGTGACAACCTTTTGTCGGTTCGCCACGTGCTGCTAGAGTGTTGCTCTCTAGCGCACCTTCGGGATTCTCTGCAGCTGCCTGCCAGACTTGCAGAGGTCCTAGCGGACGACAAAACAGCGCTTGATAGAGTTTTTAATTTTTTAGCGGAGTGCAATATCAATTTGAGGATTTAAAATTTTAAATATCTGTTTCTGCTTTTGGACATATTTATCACCTTTTTTCATATCTGGCTATTGCCACTGCTTTTTACTTTTGTATATTTTTCTTGTTGCTAGTATTTTTATTTTTTGAATGAAATTTATATCTGGCTGTTGCCATGAATCTTTTAAGGGCGCTGATGACCTAGAAGTTGAGCGCCCTTAAACCAAACCAAACCAAAAGACAAATGAAACGAGATCTTGAATTTCTATTTGTCTTATTCTGTTTGGTATGTCAATTTGCAAAGTTAAGTACACATAGGCACTAGGCAAATACTGAAAGCTGAACCTTTGGAAATAAAATATAATTCGTCACACAGACTACGAAACGTTATTAAGTTTTTTAATCTGCAGAGATTATTTGTAATTTTTTAAAACACGAAAGTGATTTTCCGTTTGTGTGATTAGTCTCGCCATTCGTTTTCACAAGCCCTATATGAAGTATAAAAGCCGGGATGTTACACATTACAATCCAAAAGTCTATTGAAAGAACTTTGGAATTCCAAACCAAAAACAGTGGCAATGAGTTATGGGACAGTTGCAAATATGTACGAAATTACGAACACAAACGAAACAGAAAGTGTGGTCATATTCATTGCCTAATCCCAAAAAAATCAAAATTGTGTTTAACCAGTAATGCGGGCCGATATCGAATATGTATGACGTCACAGTTCAGCAGTGTTGTGTGACAATGGGTTTTGGGTGGTTAAATCTAACTTGTTTCCCTCTAGACAGATTTATGGCTCTCGTTCCGTGTTACACGATGCTGCATAAAATTTAAACAACGTTTTAGCAACAATTCTTCCATTGGAATGGGGAGGGGGGAGGGGAGACAGGCGAAGTATTATGCAATAAATACTGTAGTACAAATCTGTTACTTAGATAATATGTTGGATTATTTTTATTTATCCGGGCTAAAGCTAATTCTTGCACTTTACACGTGCTTTTGGTATGTTGACAATTTGGGCGTTACGTCACCATTCAGAAAAATACTCCAGAAGAAAACCTATATGCACACTTGGTCCCACCCTCCAATACTGCACCTCACCAATGACGCCTGTAGTGGGCAGAGGTGGGGGACGCAGCGGCTGGGCAGTAGGCCTTGGCCCCTTGTGGGCTGTTGCGCCAGGGTAAAAAAAAAATGTAACTAATATATAATCCGACTCATTGTTACACGAACATATATGTTTAGCGCGTTCACTTTCGCCCATGCACTAATTTTCACGAGTCTCAACAATGAAAGGATTATACCTACACGTGTTACATACGTTTTATGCAATTTTAGCATTAAAATACTTAAAAATTATATATGAAAACTTATAATGTATCGCAGATCAGATATGTATGAAGCAAGATGGTTGCTAAGCAGGTTTCATTTGTTTCAACACTTATAGAAGAAAATGGACGATAATGTAAAATCATTGAAAATATAAATTGTATTTCCTTGACATTTTGAACGAAGCTAAGAGTTTATTAATTCCAAAAACAATCAAAAGATGTTTACCAAAAAGAATATGAAGAGTTTTGTAGATGGAAAAATGAAAAATCTGATGTGTTGCACTAACATGACTTTCTCTACTCTTGTACTAACCATTCTTACAGACTCTTATTCCTATATCTTGTTCGTGTTAGTTAAGATAAACATTTGTACAAATTATCTTATTGCTTATTTCCTTGTAGGTGCAAGGGGAATATTGGAATACAGTAGGCTTTGTGCGGTAGTCAAATCTTTTAAAGCTTTGAGATTCTGTTCTCTTTGCACACTTAACATATAAAAAATGAACAACGATGTTCCATTTCACGAAAATTAAAAAAAAAAAAATTATTTTGTTGTTTAACGACGCTGTCAATTGCCAGGATCACATCAGTGTCGCCGGTGTGCCGGACTTTTGTCCCGCAGGAGTTCTTACATGCCAGTAAATCTACTGACATGGAGATGTCGTTTTTAAGCACACTTAAAAACCATCGGCCTGGGCCGGATTTGAACCCGCGACCTTGGGATCAGTAGACCAGCGTCTAACCAACTGAGCTACCCAGACCGACCCCATTTCACGAAAGTTCTAAGTTTTCCGAAACTCACACACATAACAAGGAATATCTCCGGAATGGTTCACCCTACAAGAAAATTTATTTAGACATAAATTATGTATTTTAGCAAGATCTGTATTTTCTGTATAGTAGATTTGGTCTACCTCTAACGGTTTACCAGTTACGCAAAAGTCCTTCAGAGTAAATACGACTACAGGGGCTATAACCAGAAAATACCACATGTGCGTCCCTGGAATCGAATCTGGGACACCTAGGTGGCAGGCAAACGGTCTAACCGCTCGGCCACGGCGCCGCCGTATGAGATTTCAAATCTGCTAATTTAAAGCCGGACTCAATTTAGAGCATACTGATTTAAACTGAAAATATTCTTTAGTGAAAATTATTTCTTTCGAGGTGAGATACACAAAATATCCATACTAATTCCAAAATAATTTATTAGCATCCAATTCTGTAAGATACAAGTTTGATACAACTTTGCACCACATCAAAACTTTACAGCTAGAGGAACACAAATATTTTATGAAAATGAATTACAAGCCAAAATCTATCACCACAGCTACAAACTAAAAGTTAATAAAGCTTCGGAGAATAAAAGAAAACTATTCTACAACCACTACTGTCTTTAAAACACCATTTTACTATAACTGACTAGAAAATATTTTCTTTCAGCAAGTTCTTATTGTGGCGAGGAAAAATAACAATTGTGATATAAAGAATGAATAATTAATTCTGGGTTAGCGATTTACATTTCTTTCTAGTAATTATGTATGCAACTACAAGAAACTCAAGGTAAGCTTAACTTCCAAGCATTCTTAAGGTATATATTGTGGAACCACAGAAATTATTATTGTACATCTACATTGCTTTTACTGCGAGTATTTCGATTGTGGTAATTTACAGATGCGTGCGGATTCCAGTAATGTACAGTTACTTACAAAAAAGTTGGCTTATGCAATGGGCTGGATAGGGTACGTCTTTCCCTATTATCTTATTCCAAAGCACTTGATGTAATCCAGGGCCTCTCAAAGTTTAAAATAGCACCGGCTGCAAATCAACGTACAGAGGTTCCTTGCACCGCGTATCGTGGCGACTCGGTTAAGCTCGGTTCAACTCGCGCGCTGCACAGTGAAGAAGCGAGGAAGCGTGTGTTGATAGACAACTTTCTTATTAAAACTATATAACTATCTAAATCAGGCTTGAGCGACTCGTGGGTTAACTTGAGCGACCTTCATTTTTTTTTTTTTTTTTTACCTATTAAATATAGTTATCAGTGCAAGGCCGTGAGCAGACTACACTCAGTGAGCAGTAGTTCCCCAGCCCTGATCTAACTAATGGAGCGACGTTCTCCAAAGAAAGCAAAGAATGCCGAAAGTCCATTTAAATCAGAGTAGGAGCTTTCTTGTTACTTTTAAAGTGGCTACGACAAAGCCAAACGCCTAATCTAAGGTACAATAATTACGTGCATAAGAAAATCGCCTTGCTTTATCAATTTTAAGTCAATTAGGTTCAATAACAGGAATTTTGTAGAGAGATTCTGCTGATTTAGCTGTTTAGTCATTTATTAGCTGAGGCTTGCATTATAATTTTAAAAGATATTGAGAGTACACGCAGAAATATAATAATGGTAAAATCATAGTATAAGAGACGCTAGAAAGAAACGATTAAAGAGGTTGCTAAATCTTACAGAAGAGCATTATCCAAAACTAAGGTTTGTATCAGTGTTTTCTAGATCATTAAAACAAAAGACCATATTAGATCATTAAAAAGAAAATTAAAAAAAATAAAAAAAACTATTACCTCTCTGATAAATGAATGCAGAGGGTAGGCAGGGAAAACTAGTGCTGAAACACCAATCCTTGGACAGGCCCCATGTTTACCTAGCTAGGGAACAGAAGCGCCCTCGCCTGGTGCACTTTGTCATCACATAGATACACTTTAACACTGCGCGTGACACGTAAACAGTGAAACAGCGCTGAAGTGTCGAAGAGGGCAACGGAGGATATGTGCACCGAGGTCAACTTTCGAGATGCATTTTGCACCTTGCACCGTGCAATGCGCTGATGCATGCACCCTGAGAGACCCTGTTTTAGTCAAATCAGTATGGTGTTAATCCCATAAGATCAAGTCATAACTACTTCACATTTGCATCCTATATTACGAAACTTTCTGCGTTCAGTCTTATTTCCGTGACGTATGTTCTTCGAATTTCTTTTTCGAGATTTACCTCAGGTTAGTCAGAGAAGAGGTAGGTAGTAATGGCTGAAGAGGTCAACTGTCAGAACAGTGCAAGTCAAGCATATTTCAACCCGTATACGTTTACGTCCGCTAGAAAGGGTCGGAACGGTCTGATCGGAAAACAGATTTAACATGAAAAATGGAATTTAGACAACCCAATGCTGAGAGTCTATTTGCTCTATATTTCTATAATTTAATGTCCGTTAACCAAGGGGTTCAGATTGGATGAATGAATGAAATAAGCCCGTGGTTCACGAAGCTTCAAGTTACCCGACATTTATTGCTTCAAGATAAGGGACAACTACGGAAAAAGCCTTATCCGGGTAACTCACCCTAACAGACATTATAATCGATGACGTGTTGAACCCATGGAAATGGGTTGAAGAGATTTTGGTTAAAGCTCCAAGATTTCCTTTTTTGTTCCATTTATATGCCGCCTTCAACGTCAGACATAACGACGGCTTTCGATCTTTTGGAATAATAGAACAGAAATGGTGTCCAATCGCTTAACGGTCGTTTTGAACTTTGGGTTTGCAATACTTTGGATTTATTACATTAAATTCAGACATACATACTCCAATTCACACTTTCAGACTCTAAGGAGGACGGAGAATAGTCCTAGTTATAGAAAAATCCCCACTATTCCCGGGAAACGAACCTGGGAGCCCTTGCACAACAGGCTGGTTTTCTACCAACTGAGCTACGGGTCATCCTTTTCAATTTGTTTTTGCAATTTTCTAATAATAGTCTAATCTAGTCCGCAGAAAACTTGCTTCGTGCATAAAATTAATATGTTAAATTATTTGCACCAGTAAAATGAAACTTTTTGACATAAGGCAATCCTCCTGCCAAGTACTCGAAGTTTCAAAGCAATTGCATAGGAATTCGCACTTTCAGAATTTCTGCATAGGGTTGCCCTGAAGACGATTGCACTGGTTTAGTTTTGCCAATCTCTCGACAACTTGCCAATAGCTGACCTATAGTGACATAGTTTGCTGCATTATCTTTAATTACCGAAATTGCTTTTATATTGTGTTGCAGAATTTGATTAAATAAAACGCCATCACTGGAGAACAAATGCAACTGTGCTGAGCAGAAATCTCCTGTGAAGCCCAAGAAATTTCGCTAGTTACATGCAAGATTTTCTCACATCAAACACAGTATTCGTATTCCTGGATATTTGATATGGTTGAAGAATTTCAACCAAATTATTAACACGACGTGTCTCTACAATGGTATAAGGATCTTCACCATTTTCTGGCGAAGAACCTATATTCTAGTGTGCAAAATTTAAGTATAATTCGGAAAACAGAGAAATAAAAAGGGAAAACGGTGAGCGACCGCCACTAAATGTTACCACAATGTGTGCCTCCCCTTACTTGTTATCTATAACAGGTAACGGAATATGTACCTACTTAAAAGGCCAACCAAACCAGAGAAGCAAACCAGAACCAGAGTATCGGACCCAGTGCGTGCTACATTCGTTATGGTTCTCTCATTGTGAACAGAGGGTTGTTTCTTCGCACAGTGTTTATAGGACCGCATCAAAGTGCCACAAAGACGTTAACTGGGCCATTTAAAGCGTGTAGAGATAAGTCAGACACAGATCGCAATCTCTCGAGCCCTGAATGTGCCAGCAAGTGCCATTTCCTGGTTTTGGCGACGGTTCCAAGAATCAGGTGTTCGTCGGATGCCTACATATGGTCGCCTACGGATCATAACGCCGCAACAGGACCTATATTTAACTGCAACAACACAACGACATCGAAGATGCCTGCCTGACAATTGTCTTCCGAGCTTGTAGCCGTCTCAGGCGTTCAAATTTTGGGGCAAACTGTACACCGGAGGCTCAGGGCAGTCGATCTCTATGCCAAATGTGTGCCCCACTCATTCGAGTATACATACGAACCCGTTTACAGTGGAGTCAGCAGTATGGACATAGGACCTGGAAGGAATGGAGGGACGCGCTGTTAACAGATGAGTCCAGATTGTGTTTGAACAATGATTCCCGGCGTAAATGATTCGGACAGAACGAGGAACCTGCTTATATCCCAGAAACATTGTGGAAACGTGCCCATTAAGGGATGGTGGCGTATTGGTGTGAGTAGGCACAATGTTCAATGGATGTATAGATGTGCACATCTTCGACGGTGGTACTGTGAATGCCCAGAGGTACAGAGACGAGGTACTGAAACCACACGTGCGAATTTTCAGAGGCGCAGTTGGTCTACACTTCTTTATGTACGACAATGTACGTCCGTCCAGAGCCCACCTGCTGCGCGGCTATCTTGAGAGGGAAGATAACCAGCGCATAGACTAAACAGCGAGTCCCAGGTTAAGAACTCTATAGGACATGTCTGGGATGAGGCGAGTTGTAGCCCACCATGATTCACCAAGGACACTGTCAGATCTCCGAAATACTCTTCGTGAGGAATGGGAATAACCCTGAAGAGCTCTTGAAACGGCACTGCGAGATCTGTGTAACCATGAGGGGTCACCACACCCTGTATTAACCGATCAGCACCATCACTGTTATTGTGGAAGTGATCGTCAGATTTTGTACTTCTGTAAAAATGTGTTTAGAGACGAAAATTGGCTGCCATTTCTTACTCTATTCCACTCCAGCTCATGTGTAATGCAGTAATAACATATTGCATTAGACTTAACTATTGTGCAGTTGTGGCGGTTTGGTAAAGAAATATTGAATTATCCTTAACTTTTGGACACCGGTGTATTGCAAATTTTCTGGCTGTCATATCTTTGGTCTCTTTGATTTACGGAGGCTATTTTTTTCGATCTCCAACGATGCTGCCACCTGACCCAAGTAGCATAGGTAAGGGATTGCACGATGTGATTGGCTGTCTTCTGGCAACTATCAACATCACTACCATGATGCACTGGTTGGTTAAAGCTTGCCTACGGGCACTTAAATATGTCCATTGCCATATACTAGCCCGCAGGTGCAAGCTAGGCAATGTTATATTTCTACAGGAAGAGGTCACAAGTGCGCGGTAAAGGATTTAGAGTTGGCGCAACAGATGTTCATGATGAAGATGTTCAGGGACGGAAATATTTGAGCACTCTTCCTCTAGTCACGCCTAGCACCGAGTGACTTCCATCTTTACTCACAGTTGCAAAATTGTTTTGGGCGACAGTAATTCCACTCCAATGATCTTAAGGAGGCCATGTGGACTGGCTCAATTGATGGCGGCAAGTGCTTTTGCAGATATGTTAAGCTGGAGCATAGGTATGAAAAAATTTTCAATCTTCATGAAATTATGTTGAAAGGTATAGTGAACTTTTGTCAATAAAACCATTTTACTATCATGTCCTATCGGAGGCTGAAAAAATAGCCTTCTTAAATTATGTATACCGACGTGCAAAAAAGTGGCCCATTCTCCTATACCCCAACATAGCACAATGGGCCACTTTTGAGGGGCACCTCAATATACTTAAGAATCGCGGAAATTTTTACCTAGATTCGGATACTCTTTGCAGAAAAGTAACTGAATCTGTTATGTCAACGATGACAGGTATTAATACATTTATGCAATATAAAGATTCTTCTATCTTTCAGTATGTTTATACGCTACTGAAACCTGACTCAATTATCTTAAAATACCTGTATAATTAGGTGCACTAATCTCTTTAAGGACTGGCAAGCATGTGATCTACAACAAGACGCAACTAATCCGTAAATTATCTTTTCCTCACACTGTGTACACTTCTCATTGAAGTACGGTTCAGCATCAGAATATTTTGATAATGCTGAAGACCTTAGAAAGCTAACATGCAATTGCAATTTATAAGAAAAGTGACCGCAAGTCAACTTTAGAACCTTGCTAAGCCGGTCGTTAACGAGGATAGTGCACTTTTAATTACAGAGATCACAAGTTAGAATCTTATTCACTATCTTATTCACCTTAATTACTTTCAATTAACATTTTCACAACCCAAAATGCCAAAAATACATAAAGATATATCCTGCACTGCATTACAAGTAAATGAGACTGTCACAATGGCAATTTTCATTCACACTTTCATACCTCAGGTAACAGAGTATCTTTATTTTTAGTATTGCTGTAAATAGGAATTTTGCAATGGAGTCTTATTTGCAACTTAAATATTTATTTCAAGTTCATAAGGCTATAGAGAAATGTTATGTTTCTGTATTACTAAATGCGTCATAAATTGGCTGCATGCTACAGAGTTGATCATGAATAATCGCTTTCTCAAAAATTGAATGGTAGAGAAGGGTCGACTATATGGTGTTCTTAATTAACAATATTAATTTTATAGATATTTACAATAAGTGGCCAAAAGTCATAGAAACGTCCTGTGTCAGATAATAACGAGTTGCTCCTACATGAGCTCCCAACGCTTAGCAATGTGTCGCGGCATAGACTCCTGAAGGTTTTGAGATCGTTCTGGAGGGATATGGACCCACAGATCTTGCAGTGCTACACATAAAAGTTTCTGTGTAATGGAGCGTACACCAACATCAACAGCATCCCATAAATGCTCGATTGGATCAGATGGGGTGATCTGGAGGGCCAAACCATGGTCGCAAAGTCAATGGAGCACTCATCAAACCACCTGCGTGACACCAAAGGGCGATAAACTTGTCCATTGTCCTCTTGAAACAAGGCATCTCCATCATGGTACTCTAATGCCATAAAGGGATGCAGACGCTCTGAAATAATGTCCGCATAACGTGTACCTGTAACTGATACCTGCAGCCCGAAATGCGGTCTCATTGAGACCACGAGAAAGCAGCCTAGACCGTAATCGAACCACCTCTTGCCTGGACACAACCTTGTTGACACACAAGTTCCACAGGGTATACACCACACTCTCACGTGCCCATCAGCAAGTGGAACCGAAATTCATCGGACCATACCACAAGTCGCCACTTCTAGGGTCCATTGTTGATATTCGTGGGTCCAAGCATGTCATCGAGCTCTGTATCGAAGTGTCAAGAAAGGGCTACGAATTGGTCCACAGTTGAACACTATGTGGTGCATGTGACTGGTGTCCTGGTATGGGTTCCTGACTCCCAACATCCAACTGCCCCGTATGGCTCTACTGAGGCAATGTGAAGTCTGTTCGTTAAGCACCTGTTATCTCTGCGATATTGAAGATAAACCCTAGACAGTGCTGACCTCGGAAATCGTCGTGTAATCATGGATATGCACTGATTATTATCCCACGTTCAAAGTCGGTTAGCTCGCAACGTGTGCCATATTCACTGCACACGTTTATGTAACAGACAGCTCAGATATTGTATCTACACTTGCACCATAATTCGCATCTGGCCTCAACACTCAAGTCATATACGGCACATTTTTAACTGCGACAACCTTTCCTTTTGGCCACTGAGTGCATATCAACTAACTGAATTGGAATGTTACAGTCTAAAGCACAGCGATTTCTCGCAAGCTATGAGCATACATCAAATGAATAGAAAGTGATTTTGAGCAGTTTTGTACTTACTTGTTGCAAAACATTAACATTTCTCGAAACTAGCACCGTTCTTTTTGAGGATGTTTATTTGTGTATTTTTGCAGGCACATGCATGGATCACTATGGTAGTTGATGTTGTCCTCTGGATAACAGGAACTTGCTTGCACTGCACTTCTGTGTTAAACCTGTACTTTCACATACCTTAAAAAATTCACCCTGATGTCTGACTTCAGAGGACCTCCTTTCCATCTCACCAACTCATTTACTTGCACAGAGGGATACAAGTGTTAATTTTTACATAACTAAATTCGCTTTAAACAGCTTAAAAATGAGCTTAAATTATAAGTTCTGACCCAAATTAACTTTACAATAACAAGGTTCGGCCACATTACCTTCACTTCATATACAATATTACAATAAAGTAAAGCAAAGCATAATAGGGTAGAGCGGGGCTTTTTTACTCAAGGGGCTATTCCTCTCAAAATAAATTTCGTTACTGTGCATGTATTGCGCAGTCGACATCTTGTCTTGTGCTTGACATACTGCTGTTAGGGCAGAAGCAATTACACAACCATTATTTACGGTTAATGTGAATCGCTAAGAAGAAAATCACTTATAGGCAATAAACACGCTGTACTTTTAGCAAGGGTAAACAACAATAAATGCTAATGGAAACTTCGTGTCAGGAAAGACATTATTTACTACGTGTCTTGACAGCAAACTGTTCGTTCTTCTACTTAAAGGGCGCGTACTTTCATAACACTGCATTTGGGGCTAGGCAATTCGGTTATTTGTTCTATTATTTACTGCAACTGTTTGTTTTTACACAATACGCGAAAAACCTGCAACTAAATTTTTATATTTCAAATAGTGAGAATTTATAAAAGAAGAGACTTCGCTGTTTCAAGTGTGCTTCAAGGAGACATCCGCCTAACAGGAGCAGCAGATATTTTCTATGTGCCTCTTTTCACACTTAAAAGACCGCGTACATGAAATAGAATGAAATGCATTAACAGATTAAGCTATATTTGGACCAGTTGGGCATCGCATCACTTTTACTGTGAATGAAGACAAATGTTTGACTGAAAGGCCTACATATTTAGCTGTGGCATCGTGTACTGGGTGGTGCCATATGATGGTCACCGTGGAGGTCCTAAAAACAAACCAAAACATAACGCAATGTTACAACTGCCAGCAGTTGGGGCACACTTTTAGGAACTGCAATATGACCTCCCGGTTGTCCTTTGCGGTGACCTCCACCGCCTGGCTGATTGCCCGAAAAAGGCCAAACAGGGCGTTGTACCCCACTGTGCTAATTGTGGGGAAACGCATCCTGCCAGCTACAGGGGGTGCGAGACGTTTCGCAACGAACGTCACCGCCGTCAACTGGCATCCATAGCCAGGAGCTCTCCCAGTGCTCAGCCAGGGCCAAAACCCATCATACACCCGGCCCTGGTTCAAACAGGTATCTCCTATGCGGGAACTACTGGAGGGCAAAACGCACCAGTGCCACCACAGAATGGTCCCCCTCCACTACCCCAACAGGCGCCCACGGGTGACCTGAGTGGGATAAAAGATATATTAAACATGTTCAGAGACCTAAATTTACCATCATTATTGATGAAGGCGCAGCCTTTCCTAGCCAAATTCAAAAGCTGCAGCAGCACTTGGGAGAAAATAGAGACCATCATATGTCTCCTCTCAGCCCTTTTAGAATAAATGGCCCACGTAAGGGGAGGCACAACTTTAACGCGCGCACTACTGTGGAATGCAGATGGCATCCACAGGAAGCAACACGAACTTGAAAACTACCTACGGCGTAACAAAATTGACGTCGCATTCATCTGCGAAACAAAATTAAAGCACGAGCACACTTTTAAGCTCCAGGGGTATCAAATCTTTCGGAACGACAGAATTGGCAGACAAGGGGGAGGGACTGCTATTTTGCTTAGAAATACTATTGCTCATGCTTCTGTTACGTTGCCTGTAATGGCAGCGTTAGAGTGCACAGCACTTAAAACACGTGTAAATAGTAAAACGGTTATGCTGGTAGCACTTTATCGGCCCCCTAACTCTCCAGACTTTACACAAGACCTCGAGCAGATCCTCGCTTTAGAGGAGCACGTTATAATTGCAGGAGATTTCAATGCACGGCACCCCTGGTGGTTTTCACGCCGGCAAACGCGGCGGGAAATCTCCTGGTTGAATTTATAACTGATAATGATGACATTGAGGTACATCTTCCCCCAGAACCCACTTTTTGGCATCGATCAGGGCACTTTGACGCTGAGATTTTGGACATCGTACTAACAAAAAATGCGACACTGTTAAATAACTTTACTGTTTATCACAGCCTGGACTCCGACCATCTTCCTGTGCATTTCGACATACAGGGTGGCATTTCAGCCAGTGCCTCTGGCCCTCAAAGTAGAGCTGAGACCGACTGGAATAAGTTCACCATGGAAATGCACGGGATGGCGCAACCCAGACTGTCATACTATAGCGAGGCAGACATAGATGTCGCCATTGAAAACTTTACTGCCTCGCTACACACAGCCAAGAGAAATGCTACCACATACACCACAAGACCACCCGGTTTTTGCATGTACCCCGAGGTAGAGCAACTCATTGCGCGGAGACGACGCTTGACAAAACTGTGGCGATACACCCGTCAGCCTGAATATAAAGTGCTAGCAAAATGGCTACGCAACATCATTCGGCAACAAATTAAAATCAATAAAACTGAACAATGGGAAAACAAAATGCTGAGTACCACACATTCGGACTCTTCTTTGTGGAAATTACTCAAGGCTTTCAAAGTTTCCACGAGCGTCAACTCCGCAACTGAGGCGCTGCACACTCAAAGCGGCTTGCACTTCTCCGCAGAGGAGAAAGCCGAGGTCTTCGCTGACTGTCTCCAAGACAGATTCACCGAAAACCCAGTGACCAACTGTGAAATAGAACGGGAGGTCCAGACATGGGTACAAACCTGGGTGGCGCAGAAGCAAGAGCAACAACTACCCACCATAACACCGCAGGAAATTTACAAGCTCATTAGGAAATTGCCTAATGGGAAAGCTGCCGGTCCAGACAAAGTGACTAATGAGGAACTTAAGCATCTCCCGAGAAAAGCTCTGGTGCAACTAACAAAGATATTTAACGCCTGTTTGCAGCAAGGCTATTTCCCCTCTACTTGGAAACGAGCTAAGGTTATCATGCTCCCAAAGCAAGGGAAAAGCACCAGACAACCGCAAAACTACCGTCCCATTAGTCTTTTGTCTACTATTGGTAAACTGCTCGAAAAATGTATCCTTTCTCGACTTCAAAAACAAGTCTCGGCAACACATGAACTCTCAAATTCACAGTTTGGCTTTAGAAAAGGACATTCCACTGAACTACAGCTCCTCAGACTAACTGATGACGTAACAGAGCAATTTAACAATGGGGCTTCAACGTTGGCGCTATTTCTGGACGTAGAAGCTGCATTTGACCGGTGCTGGCACAATGGCCTTATTTATAAACTGCACCACAATTTCCCGGCTCTTCAAAATTATCTATACTTGCTGCACAATTTTCTAGAAAACCGGCAGTTTTACGTCCAAGTGGGCCGCTCCTCCTCACGGGAGCGAGTGATGCGGGCTGGCGTCCCACAAGGGGCAATAATGTCTCCTTTTCTGTATATATTATTCACCAATGATTTCCCAGTGGACGCCAGATGCAAGGTCGCCATGTATGCTGACGACACTGCAATATACAACCACCATAGAAATCCACGTTTCGGCCTTGCAGAAATGCAACGTTATGTGAACAACTTCCTCTCATGGCAACATGACTGGAAAATCAAAATTAATCCCGACAAATGCCAGCTGATTCATTTCTCTAAGCGGCGTCACACTTTGGCAACGGACCTAACGGTCGGTGGTCAAGTATTGCACTGCCGTCAGCAAGTTAAATACTTAGGTGTCACCTTGGACCGCACAATGTGTTGGTCCACCCACATAAAAAATAGCGCCAATAAAGGCAGACAGCGGCTAAAGTTGTGCGCCCCCATCTTCCGTAGTAAACAGTTGCGACTAAAGTCAAAACTTATACTATATAGGTCATTTATTCTCTCGGTGGTCCTGTATGCATGTGTGGCCTGGGCTAATGCCTCCAAAACCGCCCTGAAACAACTCCAAACCCTCCAAAACCTCTCCCTCCGGAAAATCCTCTCTGCTCCCATCCTAACCACTAACCGAACCCTTCACCAGGAAACCCAGATCCTAACCATTCCCGAGGCAATAGCGAAAAGAGCCACTGTCGCGTGGGCACGCATCAGAAACCATGACAATTACGTGATTGCCAATATTGGCAAAGGTGAGCCGAAGCATCGGAAACACACTAGAATTAAGATGTTTTAGACGTCGTTCGGCTCACCGACTGGTGTGCGTCCGCGCAAAGAAGGGCCCTAGGCCGCACACACGTTACCTCAGAGGCCTGCATCCCAGGGAACCAGTCAGGAGCTGCAACCTGATCCGCACAGGAAAACTGCGGAAAAAACTGTACATAGTAAAGTGTATATAGTGCAGTGTGTGTAAATATGTATATACGAGTGTGTGTGTGTGTGTGTGTGTGTGTGTGTGTGTGTGTGTGTGTGTGTGTGTGTGTGCGTGTGATGGGACATATGTGTGGTATGCCCAGGAGTGAGTGAGTGTATGTATCCGTGTATATAAATTAAAAAAAAAAAAAACTATCAAAAACAGACAGACAAAAGACTGAGAATACGCCCAAAAACTGTTCTTGGTGGGCTAAAGCCGCTCACTGTATGGGTTTTTGATGATATAAAACCTAACAAGAGTACCCATGTAAATATTGTAAATTATAATTAATGTCAATTTTAGCCTGTAAGCCGGGCCCCTCTGTACCGGCACCAGGCAAATTTTTCCTCAATAAAATAAGTCTAAGTCTAAGTACTGGGTGGTCATTAAGGGGTTATCCTCCCTATGGGAGGCGCCCTTGACTATGACCATTCCGGGATTACATCCCTTACTGGTTTGAAATGGTGTTTATATAGAGATGGTTACATGTGAGACAAATTGCTGGAATGGAAAGTTAGATGATGAAGGGAAAAAGATATGTACAGATGATCTTTTTGGTATCTTTACGATAAGACTGGTGCTAATGGCGATGATTTTGTCAACTGTCAGTCGCCTAGGTCGGGAGCGCCTAGGCTCCACAGGGTAACCCAGTTCTTTTAGATGTGCAGTGACCTCTGCCTCAGTAATGTACATGGGCAGG
The DNA here is from genome assembly GCA_030765045.1 of Tenodera sinensis. Classification (NCBI taxonomy): domain Eukaryota; kingdom Metazoa; phylum Arthropoda; class Insecta; order Mantodea; family Mantidae; genus Tenodera; species Tenodera sinensis. Next base: position 21,659,420 of record CM060963.1, read on the forward strand.
TCCTTCAGTGTCACATACATTAATTTTTCATCAGGCAGTAAAGCTGTCAGGTACTGCACTGATTCTTAACTGAGCCCTTTACGGATTTTTCGGTGGTTTTCCGGAGTGCTAGGCATAAAGGCAACTGTCCCACTCATGTTTCTGACAGTATATTCTACATCAGGGTGGGAAGTATTTAGGAATGTAGTCAACTAACGGACCCTCTTTGGGACCCGGAGGAAGATAGGGGTTGTCTTTTGTGATCTCTTTGGAGCTGTAGCTTGCGTAGGACCCAAAACTACGCCATCAGAGATGTCCATGCTTGGCTCATCTCCTGTAGGAGCTTGAGACGTTGTAGCATGTTGGCTGGTTGTTGGCCAATGGCTAGAATCTGTTAGATGAAAGTACAGGTTGCTTCAAAGAGGGTTCCATGTTCCTCTTGCGTTTACTTGAAACGGTTTGCCACTCCTGCTCACGTGGACTGGCCTTTTCGTGAGACTCCAGGTAGGTATTGATGCCTGCGGCACGTAATTTGTGTGCGCACATTATTTTGTATAGGGCTGTTCCTTTTTCCCTAGAGATGTTATTTGGCAAGGCTTGCAGGACTTGGTGCTCAACCTGCGCGATGTATCACGCTCTTGCCTTCGTCTCACTCGCCAGTATACTATGCACTTCTGGCGAGAGGTATGGTGGGGTTCACAACTAGTACATTATATAGCTATAATTGGAAGTCTCCACCCTCTAGATAGTTGTAGAGAGCGAGGTTTCCTGTAGATAATGAATTTGTGGCCCTTGGTTGACGCTGGGCGATGGGACGTGTCCTTGACCAGACGATGGTACACCAATCTCAACGCTGCATAAAGTGGGATCAGCCATCGCCGTCCTTGTTTGTCTGATTAGTCAGGGCGAGCGCTGGTTAGCAGAGGGCTAAGGCCTTGCTATCCTACTTACCCGTCAGTTGGCCACGTTTGTCGGTGCTGTAGAAAGGAAAAAGTAGCCCTGTCGAGAGGGTCAACTTGGTGATGTTCTTAATTCACCAATCGGCGTGTTGAATATAACAGCCAATCACTAGGCTGCGTTGGGCTTCGAGTCTTGAAAACAAATTCCAGAGCAACGCAATGTGAGTAGACATGCACAACTTCTCCACTTTGGTTCGCTGAGGAATTTTGCAGTTAGAAATACAAGCGCCAATCAGCGCGTAGCAGGAGCACCTGTGTAGTCACTCCGGTTCTGCGTCCAGTGACATCTTCACGTGGGTGTCACAAGCGGTAATTTCTCTGTGGTGGAGCCTGTTGACAAAAACCATGGACTATGTTACCCTACCCACTGGTCAAAAAGTATTTTGTCTGTGCTTAAAAAGCACAAAAAGTTCTGGTGAAAGGTCTATTGGTACAGATTTAGTTGCACAAATGAGTCATTCGAATACAAGAACCAATCACTTGGTTGCGTTGCGCGTCGGTTAGGTATATAAATCTCTGAATGCACTTCATCTCCGTTCGACTCGAACTGGCGTCTGGCGTCTGGTTGGTTATTGCAAGATCTTCTGCAACCACAGCCCTCCAGTGTTTATCGCCGTCGTCGTTGGTTGGTTATAGCTGTGTATGCTCACAACCACTCTGCGCCAATCAGCGCGCAGATGCAGCACTTGAGCAGTCGCGTCCTCTTCTCATGAAAGCTAGACGACATCCAATGACATTTTTACTGCTGGCTAGTGGGATGAACAGAAATGTACTGCATGGAAAACACTGATTTAGAAGGATTTTGAACACAAATGCGGACACTTCTTCGGCAAAACCAGAGGGTTTGTTCAGGGTAAAAGGCAAAGCCACGAACAAGGAGACAGTAGACATTTTCATTTCGTTCTTTGTTGAGAGATGTTTATGCAGCGCTAAATCCTATTTCAAACTAAGTTCATCTCATATGGACGAGACTGGAATCAATTCCCTTTAATCACGCAAATCGAAAATCGTAGCTCGTAAAGGAGCAAGACAACTTCTGAAATATTAAGACAGGTGAACGTAACCTCTTGCGCAGCGCAGTTGGTATTTGTATCCCACTATTTGCTATTTTCAAAGGAGCCAGATTCAGAAATGTATACATGAGTGATTTACTTACAGAATCTGAGGTAGCTAGTACGGATTGTGATATCACCAGCGAGAATGTATTTCTGGAGTGGCTACATCACTTTTAGAAGAATCAATCCCATGGAAGATGTTTCTTAGTACTGGACAGTCAGTTCACACTGCAGTCTAGAGTTTTGCAGAGACATGAAATTCTCTTAGACAGCTCCTGCATTACATCCTGTGGAAAGGACATTACTCACCAGGTGGCTACATATTTTATCCAAATTAATCTAAGTTCATCCACTTCCAAATTTATCTTTGGAAGACAATGTAGCGCGGAAGAATTCAACAATTGCTAACGCAGTAAAAGCATTTAAGTGCACTCAACCATTCAGCTATACCAGTACACAAAATAGGTACGTCTCATAATTATCTTAAATCTCTGGAAGACACTCCTGCCAAATCGTCTGGAAATGAGTTTTATGGTTCTAGCAGCCAATCTTCACCTTCAGGACCATCCCAATCAGGGTTAACCACTCAAGGACAGCAGAAAAGGCTTCCCCTTTCATACCATATTATGATCTATGAAACTGTACACAGAAAACTCGAAGGAAAGCAGCAGCAAAGTATCGCACTTCGGATGAAAATGATGAAGTTGCAGCTAAACGCAGGTTTAAAATGCAGAAAGGGTCCAACACGCTTGTGAATGAGTTAGAAATTAATTAACTCAAAAGTAATTAGAACACTCGCTATATTAGTATGGAAAATAAGAACGAAAAAGTTCTTGCCGGTTTTGCAGCCTAAGATATTATCACAGTCCATAACTGGATTAAATTTCAGAAGTGTACAACATGGTGCGACGTAGTCTGTGTTGACGCTGAACTAGAAAAAAATGTTCAATGAGGTATGTGAGGCAACTTTTAACGCTATTTTATGATTTTCCTCTTTATGCATTCCCTAGTTCAATGTTTCTCTATAGCGTCTTTGTATGAAAATGTGATTGAACATTGTTACCTAAATCCACTCTATGATAATCATAAAACAAATTGGGATTTTAATTTATTTCCTTCAATACCTTAAGTTTTGTCTAAACCAAAAATAAGTAAAATAGCCGCGCTCTACCCTCAACCAATATTTTGATCGTGTACTTATTTTTATTATCCCACTAAACAGTTTCTTTAAAACCTAAACTATTTTGCTGTACATTAATGTCTCTTTATTGCTTATGATGTTTAGTTAAGGGCAGTGAAACGACAAAGTCATTTGTATCTATGGAATGTAGTGTAAATTATAGATAAATATCAAATTTTCTAAACATTAGGTACTACAGCTTAGAGCAGACCTGACGAACTGTACTCACCAGGTATGAAGGCATTCCCCTATTTCCAATCCCCTTGTGACCATAAAGCGAGGAACCAAAGGTAAAACCGTCTCCAATGCTTATGTATGTAAGCTACTGCAATTAAGGAGGGAAGGGACTATTCTGTTCACACCTTCTGAGTAATGTTCGTCAGGCCGGGTTTAGAGTATTCCAGAGAAATACTGTTTCTGGCAAAATGAAATGTTTCATAAGGAACTAATAGCAAATAGCATTGTTCTAATATACTATATGTCCAATGCTTTGAAGCGTGGTTTGTTGACCTAAACCACCGCCTGTCTACGGTTTTAAAATACTTTTTACTACAAAGTGAGCTGGGAGAAGACGCTATCAAATATGTCTAGCAGCAAGGCCATGTCATTATGGAAAATCTGACGCAATCCGCCCCATTGGACAAGATTAATAACTCACATCATAACGATCTGTATCGATATATCGTGCTGGACGACATAGAACGGTGAAATGAGTCTCTCAATAAGTGAAGAAAGGTTTTAAACTCTAAAACAGTGACTGTTGGAGGGTATACGAGTTTTAACTCATTCCCGCTTTTTTTTCCCCGGTTTGCCTACCGCCCAAGAAATTCCAATTCTCTATGTCCAACCAGCCCAAAATTGAAGGGAGAAAGGAGAATAGCACCAAAGGTTACAAAATGGCACGATGGACTTGAAATATTCATGTTTAGCAACGACTTTGAAAATGCTATACAGGCTTATAAAATTCGTTCCTCCACAGTGGATATGGAAAAGACATTTGACACGTTAGATTAAAAGAAACTTAAAGGTTCTGGATACCTAATTTTTAACAAAATCTGTAAAATATTTCAGTTTGTGAAATAGTAAATTCAGTATCCATTTATTTCACTGCCACGTGTATGGTAAGCAGAGATGGTATTGCATTCCACTCAAAAATTCGATATGGGGATCTCACTGTAAATACACGATTTGAGACTCCCTGCATGAAAAAAAGGAACTATTTTTAGAAAAAAGAAGTTACCGCGCTCGCATGTTTGTGTATAGCAAAGCTCAAAAACGTATAGTTATCAAATATAATTTGGTTTTGGGGTTTTAATAATTTAATACTAGATTGATCTTTTGTAAAAGGGACACAGAGTACTATATTGTGATAAATGATACTCACTTTTTTGTCTTCTAAAACTGAAGCACAAAAACAGAGTTCCGTTTCATGGTTAACATAGTCTACAATTCGTTACCTTGCAACTCACAACTGTTCTGTCTTAACGTAACCTTGACACATACTTCACAATCTTTCAGTTTTACTTTCCTCTGTCTCAAAAACTGCTGACTTCGACGATCACACTCACACTAATTAAAACTGCTTCACATAACTACGATGCGACGGATAAATGTCCAAAACTATCTCTGACGATACACACTCACTCGCGGCCTTGCACTGATAACTGTATGTTCAGCAGTTCAAAACTAAAGGTCGTTCAAGCTATTCCGCGAGTCTCCCAGGCTGTCTAGTTAGCAGCCAACCACTTCAAGAAAATTCGCTCCTCTCACCCTCTCGACTACCTTATATAGACAAAATGACGTGGTACGCATTTTTCTCGAAATACGCATTTTCTCGAATCTTCATAAACAACCCCGCAGTCGAAAGTTTCCCAACAATCTGAAAACGATTTGTTCTGCCGGACTCCTCTGTTAACGTTGTTTTATTCGCCGCGCAGTGGTGCCAGGTAGCCCACGGTGGGCTTTTTTGAGGCGTGCGGCCGCCTAGTTGTGTGAGGCAGTTTGACCTGAGCGTTTTTGGGCGGCTGCATCACACTGCTAGAGCTGGTCGTCCCGACAGCGCCATCATAGCTGGCCAGACGATCCAGATGTACCACCAGCATCTTCTTTCGGGGGCATCCCTGAATGCGGCAGACTACCCATCGAATCTCTTCTTCACGTGGCATGATCCTGTCATCATAGCTGGGTAGCGCCCCTTGGTCCATGTAGGGCGATGTATGGCATCCTGCTCGAAACCTCTGTGGCAGAATCGCTGGTTGTGACGGGCCTTCGGTTGCCCTTAGGCCTAACCGCTGACCTTCCTGGTGCACCGTCGCAGCCACCTTGCTCCTGGCGGGCCAACTACAACCTCCGCCATGGTTACCCCGCTAATCCCAACATGTCCGCTAAACCTCGTAACGTTATCTCGCTTTGTATGATTCGCAGGACCCTCCTGCCCACGTCAAACGTCGCCTCCTGGCTGCTGAGGCCATCCAAGCCCAGTATCACCTCCCGAGCGAGAAACACCCACAGACTCATAACACTCTGCCCTTTAAAAAAAAAAAAAAAAAAAAAAAAAAAAAAAAAAAAAAAAAATGCAATCAGAGCTCCCCCATAGGCAAGGAGTCACCCAATGCCGCCATTATCTCGTAGGCTTTTCTGTTGACAGTCCTTCAGGGCATGTCATGGTTGGCTACATCCACAATATACTCCACTAGGGGGATGCTCGCAGATCTCTGTGAGGTAGCTCACTGACTCCTTTATGACGTACACGGATGTTTTCCAGCATTCCAGCATTCGAGAATAGGTTGTACAGGTTCTCCTGTACGGTATGTTTATCTGCACAGCACCTAGCCGCTTGATGCGACTTTATCCGTGCAGTATATAAGGAGTTCAAATTTTTTCAAGCTTTTGTGTCTTTGGGCAGGGTTTCTTCCTGCATACCTAAGTTTGGATGCAGGAAGGGGGCAGGAATAGGTGTTGGGGTGAATAAGTAATAGAAAATGGGAGAGGGATTACCGTTACCCAAGGGTGTCCTTAAGTAGGCGGTAACTTTTCCTTCTACGGGGTGCTCTGTGGTCGTATTGACCTAGTGCCAGTGCCAGTTGGTTGGTGTGGGAACTCAGTTTGGTGTGCTAGGTTCGGGATCGCTCCCTCACCAAATCCATGATGTAGGGTAGACGGTTGTAACTGTTATCTTGGCCGTTAGATGGTGCTTCCTAAGGACCGCGCAATCTCGGGCACTCCTGGCACCCGGTATGTTGCTAACACGTTCACGACGTCCTGTACGACGTCAAGGCGTAGGCAAAGTTCGGCATCTTCCGGCACTGTTCTTCCACGTCTTCCTTCATGCCGACAAGTTGCCTTCGTCCATAGCTCCATCTTCATCTCAGGCTTTTCTGATTTCATGTTTCCCATTCCGGAATTCATTTCTCTAATGTCTCAAGTTGTTCAAGAAGAGAAAAAGAAATTGACTGGCACACACGATTAAAAACTGCTTGTCTATTAAGAGGGAATAGTGAATAAAAAAGGATTCGGTGTAGCAGATAAATGATTAGCGATTTTAATGGGCATTACCGGAAATAAAGAGTAAATTGATAACATGGAAGAACGGAAGACATTGGTTTTGGATAGAATGCCAAGTGTGATTTATCCTCTATTTAACTAGAAGAGCCTCTGTTTCCAAAAGGAAACAAACATGCGAATAAGATACTGTGACGCCGGTCGACGGCAGCGGCAAAAGGTTCGGGGCCGAGCTGGCCTAAACCACTGGCGGTGCGTGTGTCAAAGGCGCTCAAGGTCAGGCTGTCTCGAACAACTGCGTGTGAATACATAACAATGAGCTCGGCAAGACAGAGCTTTCTCGATATTATTAGAGAGGCGACCGGCGTATTTGTAGAAGTTTCAGAAAAGATGAAGTTAAAGAAAGGTCATGCTACGTCATTCTCGCTATATAAGGAGGCGAGAAGTCAGCCGTAACATTAGTTACAGACATCAGTCATCGCAGAAGACAGTGTTCTTCAGTGCGCGAGCGTGTTTCTGTAAATCGTCGAGTGATTGTAATATCAGCTGTTCGAGAGACAGAAAGGAGTGAGTGAAGGTTACGTGAACAGTTTTGTGTTGTAATATCACGAAAGATTAGACTATGTTAACGGCAGTAGAAGAGAACTGTGTTGTGTATTCAATTAGAAGACAAAAATGTAACTAGACTGAACTTTTGTTACAATACTAATATTATAAGTACAACAATGACAAGAATTTACATAAGAGAAATACCAAAAGCAAACCGAAATTTAAAAATTCTGCAGAGGATTTAACAAACTCCAAACGCTATTTAATAATTCCATTCCAAAAGTTTCGGATTCTAACACTGAATGGGGTCTATTGCATAACCAATGTGTCTTCGCTGTAATGTGACCTGCGCTATTTAGCTGCCTTCGAGATTTGAGATGGTAGATTATGTCCTAACTCACTTGCCGTTCTCAGTAGAGGAGTTCAAAAGGGATATCACTATTAAGATACTTAAAAGTTAAGGCAAATTGAAATACTTGATATTTTGCTACATATTTTGCGACATTTTATGTAACTATGCAATTCTTCAAGTATTTCTAACAGCACGATTTTAAACTTTAAAGGACAAAGTATGTATAGATTTAAAACAAATATTTCAGAAATTGATAACATTAGTTTTTATCCTTTCCGAGAAATGTTTTCTTGTGTATCCTTAAAAACCTGCGACAGGCGGATTTGGGCACAAGAGTAGCGACCTTCTATTGGACGTTCATCCGCAGCAGTACACACACTGTAAGCCGAGAGACAACTGGCAGTAACCGATTCCTCTGCACTTCAGCGTCCCTGCACAGATTTGCATCGTACGGAATCGTTCAAGAGTTAGATCACCAAGCAGCCTTCGAGTTTTTGGATCGATTCCCGCAGCACTTCCTTGGTGTTTAAGAATAAACATGAGTAACTGTGTAAATTTGTAAAGCACAAAGTTTAAAATTCAAACTTAATGAAATCCAAAGTGCATGTTACATGCAAACTAATTCTTAAGTCAAATCTGCTCATATGATATGGGTAACATGAAGACATGAGCAAATACCCCGTTGTACAGACAACACAGAAAGAAATCAGCACTGCCTTCTTGTGGACACCACATACGCTTATCGTTTGTATTACGTTATGCTTTCATTTCCTTGCTCGCTCGCTCGTCATACTGGCAGGCTGAGGTTCAGCCCGATGATATTTTGCTGCGTACCTACCCTTAATAGGGTTTAACCGCAGATAGATTTCTTAGATATTAGGTGGTTAAGGGTGACGTTGTTTAAATTTTAGGTTAATATGTATTTATTAAGGAGGCTATTTTGCCCCTTACAGGTGACTCGCAGAAGTCAGCAATGTCTGCATTCTGTGGGTGTAAAAGTTTTGATAAAGTTTTAAGATCCTTTGGATCTTTTTAAATTTTGAATTTTGATGGGGAATTGAATTTTGAGCCGAATAGCTCTTTGTTGGGATTGTGTTTGTAGTTTAGCTTTTGCTGCTGATGGGTTAACTACTTTGTTATGGGATATACCCGAAAGACAAACGGGGAACCCTATACGACCTGAAGCGGCGTGTTCTGGGGTCAGAATCCCCTAGAGATCTACCCAGGGCGCTTTCATGAGTTGGTAACTTCTCGTAGAATTTTGCTGCCCGGCGCCTAATTTCATCCTCCTCATTTTCTTGGCTGATACTGTCACCTTGCAGGTGTCTTGTGTTTGTATCGAACCAGTAGAGGATACCTATGCTGGTGTTGTGAACTCATTGGCTAATTACGAATAGGTATAGCCGCCTCCCTCAACTGGAAGGGAGGGGAGGTAACGTGTCCCCTTTCAAACTGGTGTAGACCGATATCAGAAGACACGCCCCATAATTGCCACTAAAGACCATCACAAATTCAATGTCTATTACTATTTCTGTTCTGTGTACCCATGTCGTACTTATTCATATTTTCGTACCCAACGCATCAGTACCAGAGTATTGCTGCGCAACGGTTACTAATGCCCAAATATGTTTTGGAGTATTATTTGAGTTTAAAATGTTTACTCAAAGCAGACAGAGAAATGTTCAGTCTTCTATGTAAATACATGATGACAAAGTCATCATCAAAGTTCAGAATTAACCACTGATTGCCACACGGCTTTCTTAAAAAATGGACTGGTAGAGGATGGACTCATGGTCTACTTAGTATAACACAATCATATTTATGTATGTTTATACTCATCTTATTGAACTGGAATGTTACACAAGTTAAAAGATATTTTCTTCCATCCTTGATCATATATCGCACGTTTTTGTACTTTTTCTTATCTGGCTACATAACATGAAAGCAATCTGTTGTAAAACAAACATTTGTCGAAAATACAGCATTCGAAGCGAAACAATATAAACTAGTTTCAAATCGATTGCGCCATTACAGAAGCCAAGTTTACTGCTCGTTTTTAAGAGGTAAGATTGAATGGATCATTATACTAGTTTTTGTCGTACTGAAAAGTTTTCCTTCTTTGTAAGCTAATTATTAGCTTACTTGCGTTCCACATTACTTTGCACTTTTATAGATCTATAAATCCTGTTTTTCAGTGGTCTTCAGGTAACTATTTCTCTTTACACAACTTTCCCTGTCCAGGCTCATTTTCTCGCACAGATGTCATTATTTCGGGGCAAAATTATATGAAATTATTATGAACAAAATGTCCTAGTTAAATGAAATCCTAGATTATATCCATTGTGATTTTGATGCACTTGATTGGTTATCTTCTCAGAGATGTACTGTGACTAGATCTAGGGTACAAGAAACCAAAAGTGAACTATCAAATCCTTGGGCTAGAACAAACTCAACGAGTAACTTCACAACAAACTTTGTATGTTAATGAAAGCTTTCTTAAATAAAGCGAGAGTTAACCACAATTTCCAGTACACTTATAAAAAAGGTAGATATTGCAACTGAACTAAAGGGGCTACAGGTGTTCGTCTCTGCCGGCAAACAGCGTGTTTACAGCCGCTACGCACGGTGGCATTGAAACGGATGAACGTCAGTTTGAAGGCACTGTATAACACTTGACTACTCAGGCACCTATTTGTTGTTCGTTGGGTGCATGTAGCAGAATGAGATCACAGCTCAATATGAAACATAGCATTACGTTTATAAGATGTTTTCATCGAAGTATTTTAATTTAAATTACAAATACAGTTCTAAAGCATGTTTCTTTGTCAAGGATATGTAACAGTCGCTTTAATTATTATTTTAATTCCAAAGAGGAACTTTAAAACTTTTACCTGACGCATCCCAGCACCAAAATAACGTTATATACATAGTATCATCTCCGCCTTTGTAAAATGCTTTGCAGCATCCGAAATCCAGACTACGTTCTGCATCAGAAAATGACAGTCATAAAAACTAGATATCTGCATCAAGAGAAATAATATATAACTAAAATTCATTTATGCTCTTTAACAAAATAAGTCAAAGATAACGGACCTTATGAAATTTTACAACTGACAGTAAAAAATATTGATTACTATTAATAAAGATACATTAATCCCAGTTTTCCAGTGTAACGATGCAAATATGCAGATTCGTTGTATGACATCCATTTTTGCCTCACAAATCCTTGGGCTTTTGCAGAGTGCAGCTGTGACCTGACAAATGCTAGTGTTTATAAGCGTTGCTTCATTCTCAATTTCCTGCAATAACGTAGTCTGGAGTTCGTTACTGAGTGCTAAATGTCTTCACTTGCACCAGCTTATCTAACCCGTTGAACAATAAATTACGGTTTATGATGCCGGTTTGGAACATCGGCAAAGAACAAGGCATTGGGAAATACATTTAAAATATCACAAAAATACCACAAATTATTGAGTCCATATGTCTTGATATCGCTATCGCTGTCACGATCAGACTTTATGGAACCACAACCTCAAACCACTATCCACCAATTTCTGGCATAGCAAGTGAAGGCATCCTGAGGGGCGGAGAGACTTGATAGCCCAACTACTCCTTTTTGGTCTTGCTGACGTTCCAGTACCAGATCACCTGGCCGGCTATAAGGCCGTTCAGGACGGTTGTGCAGAGGAATGTGAGCAGGAGAATGGAGTCTCCTGTCTCCTGCATGGTAGTGAACACCCTCGCCAAAGCACCTCCAAACAACAGGAAACACGTCACAGCTGAGAGCTGGCCTGTACTTTGGTTCCGATAGTTGGTGTATCCCTGGATCAGCTGCAACACACATCACACTTTTGATAGACCTATATTTAGGATAAACGAATAATTAATAGAAATGTTACAATAAAATATGTTCCTTAAACTGGTGCGGGTAAAATTGACATTGTATATTTCAAACCAGGACTTGCTACCACTGTGGGAGAATTGCACTTTGCAGAATTGAATTCACTTGCTAGAAGTTTTCATAATACTTTCGATAAAGTGTATGTATATGTACAGCGAGTAGCTTCAAAGAATTAGTGTGTACGTTCCTCTTTACCTCCAACCACCCTCCCACCCAACCAAATCCAATCCACCCAGCCAAACCCAGACCAACCAAACCCGTCCGTCCTTCCATCCATGCGACTTGACCTATGGACCTTGGTTGTCGAGCGCTGGGATCGCTTTATCTTGTTTACCAGAGCAGTGTAATGCTAGTAACTTGATGTACAGTTAGTTATGCAACACAAATGAATGAGCTCTCCGCCTGCGGTTATTTGAACTGTCCTGAAGATATGATTGCACCTGAACAGAGTATACATACACTGTCTCGCTGAGTATGTGGGATGAACTCGCGTAAACAACTCGGCAGCTTCACATTCTTTCCGATACGCCTCATAGCTTTGTCACCTAGTAGATACATAAATATATAGGTATATAAAAACCCGATGTGTTGCACTCACATAACTTTCTCTACTCTTGTACTAACCATTCTTACAAACTCTTATTCCTATATCTTCTTCGTGTTAGTTCTTGTAGGTGCAAGGGAAATAATAGAATACAGTAGGCTTTGAGCGATAGTCAAATCCTTTAAAGCTTTGAGGTCCCATTCTCTTTGCACGTTTAACATATAAAAAAAAAATGAACAACGATGTTTCATTTCACGAAAGTTTGTTTTGCGAAACTGACACAAATAACAATGGATATCTCAGAAATGGTTCACTCTAACATATATTTATCCATACCTCAATCGTGTGTTTTAGCGATATCTCCATTTTCTCTATAGTAAGAGTTTGTCTATCTCTTACGGTATACGAGTTATTCAACAGTCATACAGAGTAAACATGACTACGTTGGCTATAGCCAGAAGATTCAAAATATACATTTCATGTGCCATAAAAATATCTTAAATACATGGCATTTTAATCAAAATCGTTAGAGCCATTTTCAAGAAAATCAAAATTTTCCATGTAAAGGGTAGTTTAGGGTGGGACTAGTTTCTTCAAAATCTTTGTGTCGCATCCTTGAAAGACACTGAACTCAAATACCAAATTTGGCTTTTAATCCACTTTTCGTTTTTGAGTTATGCTGTCCACAGACAGATACACACAAACGCGCCCTTTTTCTAAATTTGCTCTCTTTTTTTTTTTAATTTATTTTATTCCGGGGACCTCAAAACATATATTTCCCGTGAAATCTCGACATCAAATTTTTGGGTTGAATACAATACTTCCTCTACTTACCAGTAGAGAAAGTAAAAATGGATGCTGGTCTGTTTGAAGTTGATTAACTCCACCATTTGACCCATCATTATCAAAACTGGAATCTGTGCGTTTTCTCATGGAGAAGGCTTTTACATTATCCATTTACACACGGTTTTACATTCACACCGTTTTCTCGATTCACTTTTCTTTCTCTACTAGGCCTTCAGCATACTTAATAGAATTGTCTATATGTATGTAGATACGCGGATTATAATACTACATAGAGGAAGGATTTATAAATATTGTGCAATAGTCTATTTTGGGTTTCATTATGAATTCAGCAACCGGAGATGGAAAAACCTCAAAAACTATCACAAAGTGACCCCATCTTATAGTATGTGATCCTATTTTAATTCGAAACTGTATTTAGTCTTTCCAATTCATAACTAGGTCGTCAATATACAAATTAAATAAGTGGGCGATAAACTACACCCATGTCGAACACCTTGGTTTATTAAACTCGACTTCCCGCGATATTATTGATGTCGTCATCGATAGCCCTGCCGTTTTCGTTGTACTGTAAACCAAACACCTTCGTTTTTTTGTTTTCCGATCTCGTTTTGGTTTGTTTCTGTTACTGGGGTGCTTTGGACCAGCCTATAGTTCCACTAGAATACTTCCTCTGCCCTAGAATGTGGGCAGAGAAAGTAAAAATTTACTTGGCAGTGACCAATGGACTTGCTGCAGATCGATGTGGTATGCGACATAGTATTTGCTAGCGGCGGACGGCAATCTCAGTAATCAAACGAAGAAAACAGGAACTAATTCGTGAAAAACATTTTTCGTTTCCTTTGATGTGAAACAAAAAAGTTGAGAGTCATTTCCCCGCGGGGAAGTCGTGATAGGGATCCCCCCGTGCGTCCCCGCCCTGTGCACGCCGAGGTCCCACAAGTGAGAGAGCTAGTTCACACTAATTTCAGATAAGCCGCTCCTCCGTCTATCTCCGGGGAGCAGGGGATAGCCATTGTTTCCTGCCGACCAAGATGGGACGGAGCTTCACACCTCGCCTGCACTCATCCTTCAAGCACCCTCGCATCGGACCAACTCCACACCAAATTAAACAAGGGGAACAGCTGTTTCGTCCACCAAAGAAACATAACCAGCTAAATAATAGTGATAATAGAAAACTATCTTGAAAACTCACGTGTCTTTCTTAACAATTAACAGACACCTCTTGTTGCAATAGAAGCACAAACAGTTAATAATCATTCAAGAGTTAGAAGCGATATTTTAACCTACGAGCAAAATCAAATTGCTTTGAACCATATTTTAACTTTTTCCACTACGTATAGTAAGTAGAAAGTACTTCTTGTATTTCACCCAAAAATTTGTCGTTCTGACTGGCTCAGTTGACCGCCTCCGTAGCGCAGTTGGTAGCGCGTCTGCCTCTGGCGCAGAGGACCCGAGTTCGATCCGCGGTACCAGCATGTGGTTTTTATCCCTTCTGGGAGATCTGGCACGGTGTGTACTCAGCCTCGTTAGTCCCGGCTCCAGGTCATGAAGACCGCATAACTGGCCGTAAGGAATAGGGACGCTGACAACGTACCACCCTCCAGTACTGCACCCCACCAATGATGCCTATAGTGGGCCGAGGTAGGGGACGCAGCGGTTGGGCGGTAAGGCTTGGCTCTTCATGGGCTGTAGTGCCGGGGCTTAGTTTAGTTTAGGGTGGCTCAGTTGGTTAGCCTACTGATTCCAAGGTCCCGGGTTCAAACCCGCCCCAGACCAATGGTTTTTAAGTGTGCTTAAAAACGACAGCTCCATGTAAGTAGATTGTAAAATGTAAAAGAAATCCTGTGGGACAAAATTCCGGCACACCGACGATCCTGATGTGATCCTGGCAATTGACAGCGTTGTTAAAATTTTTTCCACCCAAAATTCGATGTCGAGATATCCCCGGAAAATGTTCCGAGACCTTGAACATTTCTAGGAAGTGATAACATGGGCTCAACTCTAACATTTCCTCATTTTGGTTTATTTCTCCTTAAGCAGCTCCTTAAACAACAAAATTATTTTTAATTTAAACTTAAGTAGCTCAGTCGGTAGATCTACAATGCGGATTCAACTCCCGGCTACGAAGTGCGAATTGTTCTCTAGTCAAAATTATTAACCTATCCTCTGCAGAATGTGGAAGTATGAATGAGATATGAATATGTATTTCATGTGTACCGAAAGCTCAAAGACCCAAAACGCATGTAACGAGTTTCTTTTTTTTTTCTCTCTCTTTTTAATTAACGTCCTATTGGACGTCACATTAAACGGTGAATGAATGAAATGGGTGAAATGATGCAAACCCCGAAAAAAATGTTATCCGAATGACTCACTCTAAGAGAGATTCGAATTCATGACCTCTTGGACATGAGGCAGACACGCTACCACCATGCTACGGAGGCGGGCCCTATGTAGATGAGTTAACACCATTGCAAAATGGGCAAAGTGTTGCAGAGGAAAGGCTGCCGATAAGAGCACTGAAGTTAAAAGCGGGATGGAACAAAAGAATTATTATTATTATTATTATTATTATTATTATTATTATTATTATTATTATTATTATTATTATTATTATTATTATTATTATTATTATGGAAAACTACGAAACAGTCGTTTACAGCACTTGATATAGTTCAATACATTAAAACAGCATTATTATAATTAGTATTTGGGTTAACTGCTTAGATTCAGATAACAAATCATTGAAACTGAATGAAAGCAGAAAGTTGAATAATCGGTGCTTTAAATCCACATCACTATTGTTGAGATGTTAACCTACTCGACCATATAAAACCTCCACAACGAACTGGTTTGTAACATCATGTTTTTCAAGCTTCACGCAAAAAATTCTATGTAACTATGCAACATTTTATAACACTAATCAAAGAGAGGTGCGGTTTATTCTTGACGGCCGTAAGATCTGACTGATAGCAGCTACCGGTTTGAATGCATGATCAGCCAGTGGCAGCCTAGCTCAGGTGCTTGTGGAGGGTAAAGTCTATCATTACTAGTCATGGCGTGTAGTGGGAGTAACATTGTGTGACGCTGTCTATTGATTGTTTAGTTTTAGTTTAGTTTAGTTTATTTTAAAAGTATTGGCCTGGTGCCGGTACAGTGGGCCCGGCTTACAGGCTATATTTACATTGATTTACAGTTGACTTTGTTCATATTTACAGTTTTCGCTATATACAAAAACCCATACGGTGACCATCTGTAGGTCACCGAGAATAGTTTTCTTTTGTCTTTTGTCTGTTTCGTCTTTGGGTTATATATATACATATGTACATATTTACAAATTATATACAGACACATACACGCACGCATTCACCCACACCCACACACACACTCGTACACACATACACACACATCTTCACTGGGCACACCAGAAATATGCGTCCCAGCGCACTACACTATTTACAGTTTTGACACTATATACACTGTCCCGCGGTGGCAGCTCCTGAATATTTTCCGAGGCGAGGGCCTCTGCCGGAACATGTATGTGGCTTAGGGACGAGGTTGCGTGGACGCGCATTAGTCGGCGAGCCGAGCCGCTTCTAGAACATTTTTATCCTAGTATGTTTGCGGTGCTTCGGCTCGCCTTTGCCGATGTTAGCGATCACGTCATTTTCGTGGTTCCTAATGCGCGTCCATGCCGCCATTGCTCTTTTGTCTATTGCCTCCGGGATGAACGGGATATGAGTTTCGAGGTGAAGAGTTTGGGTGGTGGTGAGGAGTGGAGCAGAGAGGATTTTTCTGAGGGAGAGGTTTTGGAGGGTTTGGAGTTGTTTGAGGGCAGTTTTGGAGGCATTAGCCCAGGCCACACATGCATACAGGACCACCGAGAGAATAAATGACCTATATAGTATAAGTTTTGACTTTAGTCGCAACTGTTTACTACGGAAGATGGGGGCGCACAGCTTTAGCCGCTGTCTGCCTTTATTGGCGCTATTTTTTATGTGGGTGGACCAACACATTGTTCGGTCCAAGGTGACACCTAAGTATTTAACTTGCTGACGGCAGTGCAATATTTGACCATCGACCGTTAGGTCCGTTGCCAAAGTGTGACGCCGCTTAGAAAAATGAATCAGCTGGCATTTGTCGGGATTAATTTTGATTTTCCAGTCATGTTGCCATGAGAGGAAATTGTTCACATAACGTTGCATTTCTGCAAGGCCGAAACGTGGATTTCTATGGTGGTTGTATATTGCAGTGTCGTCAGCATACATGGCGACCTTGCATCTGGCGTCCACTGGGAAATCATTGGTGAACAATATATACAGAAAAGGGGACATTATTGCCCCTTGTGGGACGCCAGCCCGCATCACTCGCTCCCGTGAGGAGGAGCGGCCCACTTGGACGTAAAACTGCCGATTTTCTAGAAAATTGTGCAGCAAGTATAGATAATTTTGAAGAGCCGGGAAATTGTGGTGCAGTTTATAAATAAGGCCATTGTGCCAGCACCGGTCAAATGCAGCTTCTACGTCCAGAAATAGCGCCAACGTTGAAGCCCCATTGTTACTATTGATTGTGTGTAGTTATCATGGTGTGTGTGTGTGTGTGTGTGTGTGTGTGTGTGTGTGTGTGTGTGTGTGTGTGTGTGTGTGTGTTTACTGTAACTATTCCTCTCATACGTGAGTTGGTCGAAAACAACCAATCATGAGCATAAAAATTTCAAATTTCACCCAATGACAGCGTTCATTCGCGAAAAATTTATCAAATTTCATTACCAACTCCTCGGAATTTTAATTGTCACCTCCTCTGCTTTTCTTATTTCTTATGTTATGATCAGGTTAAAGAATCTAGGTGCACTGTCCTACACATGCGTAACAGCTTACCTAATTTGGCGTAAAAGGCCCACTTTAAATGTAAAAAATGGCTGACTCGCTTTGGTGAAACATCTAATTCCGAAATAGGTGAAATATTTCAAAGAGGGAAACCTCAGAACACAAAATGCAACAGAAAATATGTTTGGAATCAATTTGACAAAACTGCGTGCGCAAGCAGGAAATTAGGTCAGCGGTGTTTAAGCTTGTAGGCCGTGCCAATGGACGCTGTCTTAAGAGGTCTAGATAAATTGAAGGGCCTAAACGACCTAGCTGTCGACGGGCCCTTAAACTCCACTCAATCACTCACTGTAGCTAAATTGACAATCAGTCGTAGCATTACTTATAAGTTTGGCTGGATGTGTCACATGTAGACTCGGCTAAAATGTATACAGAAATTCCCCGTGACAAATTCACATACATTTAAACAGACTGGGTTCATGTTAGATAAAAGCAAACATAGAGAGCAGTACTAATTGAGGATGAATTAGTCGATATAGGGACCTTCGTGGGAAGATCTTGAAAATCACCGCCTCCAGTACAATGTGTATTTTTTCTTCTTCTTTAACTGATTACCTTCCCCTTATGTAGGACTTACACACAAGTCAGTGCCTTAGGGTCAGACGCCTGCCAGGAAGCAGAAGAACCAATGGACCGGACAGAGTGAAGACCTGGAAAAGGGTAGTCAGTCCAGCATCAGATATGATAGTGAAGAAGAGGCGAACGGTCGAACCGCTCGGTCACGGCGCAGCCTACAACGTGTTTTTAATAAACTAAACGTGTACTGCTCGCTCTCCGAGTCTAAATCGACGCGATTATTATTTGTGGGGAATTCTTAAAGATAAATTGTATTTATACAACTCCAAAGATGCTCAAAGACTCAGAATATATCTGTCGTGAGTTTTCAATAATTCGGCTGCAGAAATTCTTTCTGGTGAATATTTAGTGTACTTAACAAGTATACAAGGAGTAAGCTATAATTTGTACGCCTTTTATAACGAAAGGTATCATTCATGTTGTTCTACGTCATTAGCGTTGTCTAGGGAAGAAACGGTTGGCCGGTCCTCAGATACTGCACGAACAATGCCTTGGAAGCGCTAGTTGCCAGTAGGCATCAATGTTTCTTGGAAAAAGAGACGATGTTTTCTCATAAGACTATATTGCAAACGGTTGCAATAATATGAATACCTAGAGCGGCTGATTCACCTGCAATATTTTGTGGATTTTTCACCCCTTTTTTGAAAAAAAGGGTTTACATATTCTAATATCCCACAACAGTTTTTTACTATGCACTGCATGTGTCACACAATCATTGCTGCCAACATACGCAATTCATTACATTTCAACTTCTTCATGGCCTTCAAATGACACAACACAAGGGCCCTTAGTATTCGATCAATTTTCTTTACGTGATCACTTCTTGCTGCACTGGGGAATACCTACCTACCTGCTAGCTTGCCTTGTTTGTGCAGTATGCTCGAGTTTCCTGGCTTTGTTTCTCAAGCCATAGATTGCAAGGTGTCTATTGCTATTTTCACGCTAACGAGGAATCTGACGATCAAAAGTTACAATACGATCAAACACACAACACACCTGCTGTCATCATTATCCGATGCGGTGTTATATTTTGCCATTGATTATCGTCAATACCAGCGAAGTGTCTGAAGAACGTCATTATCAAGCCTGGAGCTATAGGAATGCCAACCCCCTCTTGATACAGTTGTAATTCCAATAACTCTGCTTCGTTTGATTATTTTCCCCTACATCAGATGCTGCAGAGGAACCACTTGAGTATTGTTTGCTATGGAGCAGGCGACCCCCATCTCTCTTTACGACTTCCTTCCTTGCCTGTTCTGTTCGCCCTCCAAGTTTCCAATTAATGAGTCCCAACTCTAATTGCGTCTGCCATTAGGAAGCGAGCAGCGGTGTTAATGACCTGGACTTTACTGAGGGTGCACCACACCGTCTTGTGCTATATCTTTTCCACCTCATTTGACTGCCACTTCCACGGATGCATCTCCTTCAGCGACTCCTACGGAAACAAATCTTGGACTCTCTTCACGAGTGCGTTTATCAAATTAAGCATCTTCTGACTCGTAGGTATAGCGGCGGTTCTCTTGAGGGTAATACTTCCTGTAGAAGATTCATTGACTTACCTTTAGTGGCGGCTGAAGAAGAGCTAACAATGATTATCTAACGGAAATTATCATCAGACTCCTCTAATTTGTTCTCTAGCTTTCTAAAGAAATTCATACAGCTTGTTATTAACTTAAGCATATAACTGATTTTTCATTGGTAATAGCTGAAGTAGACGGTGTTTTCCATGGTTTGGGATTTATCCCTACAACTTTTAGACTCACGTTGGACACTATAAAAAATCCAAAATAAATAAAAACACCACGAAAACAATATACAGGAGCACAATTGAAGAACCCTCAATACCACAGGAAGAAAAGCAAGTAGAGAAAGCTGTATGAATATAAGATGTTGCATTTCTATGTGAATCATGTAGAAAATTGTATGAATTCTTTGTAGAAGAGGTAGAAGAGAAAGAAATGCGATTGCGTTTCGTAAAAGAAACGTGAGTAAAAATAACCGTGTGAATGTAATGCGTTGCATTTCTATTTCAAACATATGGAAAGCTGTATAAATTGCATGTAGAAGAGGGAGTAGAGAAAGAAGTGTGATTCATAAAAGAAAAGTATGCATAGAAAATCATGTGCATGTAATGTGCTGCATTTCTATTTCAATCATAGAAAATTGTATGAATTGTACGCTGAAGGGGAATAGAGAAGGAAATGAGATTGTGTTTTGTAAAAGAAAAATGAGTAATGAAAACCGTGTGAATTTAATATGTAACACTTCTACTGTATAAATTGTGTATTGAAGGGAGAGTGGGGAAGTATATGTGAATTTAATACGTAAAAAAGCGAGTAGAGGAAACTCTGTGAATATAATACGTTGTATAGTAAAATGGATAGCATACAAAACTTCTCCATAAAAATACATATATTTGCCGAATTTCGAGGTCACGGGTCAAGAGGTTTAGGAACTCATAGAGGATAGATATATACGCAGATATACAGGATGGAAGTGAAATGATCCGCCAGACATTAACAGCGAATTTCTTATGTTGTGAACAACAAGAAAGTCTAATGCCAAGCTTATAGTTTTCTAGCGAAAAATATTTTTATCAAAAAAATTATCACCTGGCTGAAAAATTATTCATTGAAAGTTCTTGATTTATGGCTATATTCATAGAAAATTGAATAAACAACAATTTTTTCCTTCGGCATATTTCAACAGATTCAACGGTTTTTGTAAAGTAGATTTAAAAAACCCACAATTTATTTCAACAAATTTTGGGTTCTTTTAAATTTGATTTACATAAAAAAACCGTTCAATCTATTAAAATACGCCAAAGGAAAAAGTTGTTTATGCAATTTTCTATGAATATAGCCATAAATCAAGAACTTTTAATGAATAATTTTTGAGCCAGGTGATAATTTTTTTGATAAAAATATTTTTCTCTAGAAAACTATAAGCTTGGTATTCGACTTTCTTGTTATTTACAACTTGTAAATAACAAGAAAGTCGAATACCAAGCTTATAGTTTTCTAGAGAAATATATATATATATATATATATATATATATATATATATATATATATATATATATATATATATTGCATATTGCATATATACTAGGCTAATAGTGCTCGGATTTTTATGACCAAAACATACTTGAAATATGCATGCATTTGTGCTGTAAAATTACCATAACATAACCTAAAATCCTGAAGATATGACCTACAACTTAAACGAAAAACGAAAAAGGAAGTGTCCCTAATTATTTCCCCTGAAATAAGGGAAATCATTAACAGAAATTTCTGGTTCATTTTCATCGACTTCTGTTACTTTGTCACAAAGAATGTAACTGATTTTACACAATGTTGTGTATGCAGGATTTCTTTCAAGCAAGTAATTTTCTACTAACTTTGTCAGTTACGCTCGATAACTCACTTGCAGTTCCCTTCACAATGCTTAAAGCACCACGCAATTACATGCTCGTAGTTTCAAGGTGAGTGGTGGGACTTCAATGTTACAGAGAAATTTTGTTGCCTTTTATGTAGGTTAAGATTCTTGATATTGTGACTGAAAACAATTTTTGTACATTTTTGATTGAACTTTCATCAAAGCTATTGAAAAGTAGTTTATAGAATGGTGGTTTGCAGCATCAAACCAAGTTACCCAACATGTTATAATGGGCTGAGGGGGAAAGGCTAAACGTCATTTGGAAAATATCTGAAGTATTAAATACTAAATAAGATATGACAAAGTATGTTGTTATTCACATACCAGTATTTGGGCAAAATATGATGTAACACTAAAACATGGCTAAATATGCATTTCATTTAGCAATGAAAGCTGATTATGTGCACACATATTGGAAACATGCTTAAATTAACTTAAGCATGGAAAAATAAGTCAGGATAAAAATATGACGCCATCATAAAAATCCGAGCCCTAGAAATTGTTTTTTCGAATAAGCCATGTGTAGGACAAGGTTGGACGTCGCTTTTTTTATTGCTCAACGTCATTTTAAAGGAACTAGGTAAAAAAAAAGTTCCTATCCTATTTTTTTCTCCATATTTTAAATATTAACGGACCATGTAATCTATAAGTTACACAAAAAATTGGATGGATAGTTTGTGATATAAAAATCATTGATTAAATATTAATATGCACATTTATGGTACAAGCAACATGTTCCACGCGTATTAGGATTGAGAACAGAAAACTGACATTTGTAACTGGAAAAATAACAACACAAAAATAATTGACGGGTATCCATAATAAGCAGCTTACTTTGGCACTAAAAGAAACTAATTGCGTAAGCATTAATTTTTACCAAGATTAGTGTGCATCTAGATTTTGTTCTTCGAAAGATAATTCAGTTAATTACTGTACAATTTCATAGCAGCTATGGTTATGAAATATTAAATTTTATATTTTATCACTTAAAAAAAATTCTCAAATTATTTGCTATACGGCAAAGCTCACATAAGCGCGCGTTCACATGCGATAAAGGTTAACTGGACACGAAGAGTGAATGACGTAACCGGTACCGCGCAGCCGTCGTATATGCACGCGCATCAGCAGATCCCTGCAGATGTGTTCATGCAACAGTAAAACCCATGTGTGCTAAACTTACGGCTTATCGCACAATCTTCTGCCCTCTATTTCTAAATGACCCCAAACGTAATACTAAAATTTGGGGCTAAAAATACTTTAGAATAATCCAAGGAATGGTATTGATAGGGGAAAAAAATGATGTTCTGAGTATATTTTTCTAATTCTTCTAGTGTAGGGTTAGATAACGCTAAACACATGACCTTATAAGAATAGTCGCCTTCCTGTACCGTTTATTATTTTTCAATTCGTTCACTTATATATAACTCCCTTTAAGCCCTATTTTCATTCGGTGGGTTTTAGTTCAGACACAACTAATGTTAACCTTGGTTTTTAATACCTTTTACTATAAAAGCACTCGCATTCACTCCAGCATTCTTAGTTGCAGACTTCGCGGAGTATAGGGAATGATTTTGGTAAAGAAAAAAATTCCCTGCACAGCAGGAATCGGTCCCGGAGCCTCTGTGTTGAGAAGCCAGAACGATGACCACTTGACCATTTAATTTACGGCTATTCGACTTTTGGGGTTGACCAGTTGGCTGTTCTTTGAGAGTAAATATAATAATTACAAAACTTAACAGATGGGCTCAGTTGTACAGTCGTCTTCCTGTATTACCTTATGTCTATTTGTTTTGTTCTATTGGTGGAGCTTTGGATACTTATCGGTATTTACCTGGCAACTGAAAGAAATCCCAAAAAAACAGGACGGTGCACTGACATGAACCCACGACTTCCCCGTATGTGAACCATAGACGCTACCGCCTGAACTATCTCGCTTGGCACAGCTGCATTTGAAGAAACTGCAAAGATTGAATATGTAAATCCTGTTGGTTTGCCACCATTCTCACCTGAGGCAAAGCTCCGCAGGCAACATTTTGGAATCAACTTCTCTGTTTAATTTTAAATAGATGAATATTTATCACCTTGTGACGGCGAAGGATCTTAATACCCAATGACTCAAACGATTGATTGCATGAAGTCTGCATATCGACATTGTTATATATCACAACAATCAAGTAGTTTTAACTAATAACATGTAAAGGGTAGTTTGAGGTGGGAGATTTTCTTGAAAATCTTCGTGTCAAATCCTTAGAAGACTTCATTTAAGTTATGCTGTTCACACACACACACGCACGCACACCCACACACACACACACACACACACACACACACACACACACACACACACACACACACACACACACACACAGGAGACTCTAAGCAATACTAGAATGTTATGGAACTAGTAAACTGCAAATTAAGTCTCAGTGTAAATGCAAAATTGTAACTTGCTTAATGTTATATAATGCAAAACTTTGTATTATGCATTGAACGCATGTAATGTTACATCTGTAACGGCGTATGCCGATATTAGTCGATTAGGAAGGGAAAAAAAAAAAAAAAAAAAAAAAAAAAACAGACCTTCCAAATAGAATTCTTTGGATTTAGAGGACCTTGCATATTCAGAGCTCATATTTTCAGTGAAATATTGGTATATAATTTGAGTGGAATCCAGCATTTTCTCTGCCTACTATAAGCATGGTAGTGAAAGAAAAAAAGAACGAAAAAAAAAAAAAAAAGACAAAAAAAAGTAAAATTCGAGAGCCAGCACTAGTAGGCATATGGCTACTTCTAGATTATATGCCACCTAACTTAAACAGTGTAGAACCATATATTGAAAATACATGCAATATTGCTCCAATTTAGAAGACAATATTAAACTCCACTCTTTATAGATACTTACTCATACGTTTGGTACAAAATGTAGCCCTAGGCATTCAAATGAATTTTATACTACTTTCCAAAGAAATGCATTCAAAACGTACACCTAAAGCTGAAAACGTTTTAAACTTAACCAGCTACCTCAAGATATCCAACACCCAGCCCAGTGGCAAAACCCTTTGACCCTAAAAACTGGTATTAAATCAAATGTAAAAAATCTGATGTGTTGCATTCACATGACTTTCTCTACTCTTGTACTAACCATTCTTACAAACTCTTATTCCTATATCTTCTTTCTTGTTAGTTGAGACAAACATTTGTACAAATTATCTTATTGCTTATTTCCTTGTAGGTGCAAAGGGAATGTTAGAATATAGTAGGCTTTGTACGATATTCAAATGTTTGAGATTCTGTTGTCTTTGCACACTTGACATATAAAAAAGTGAACAGCGATGATCCATTTCGCAAAAGTTCAAGTTTTCCGAAACTCACACACATAACAAGGAATATCTCCGAAATGGTTCACCCTACAAGAACATTTATTGAGACATAAATTGTGTATTTTAGCAAGATCTACATTTTTTGTACAGTATGATTTGGTCTATCTCAAACGGTTTACCAGTTATGCAAAAGTTATCTAGAGTAAATACGACTACAGGAGCTATAGCCAGAAAATTCAAAATATACATTTCATTTGTCATCAAAATATCTCAAACATATGACTTTTTAATCAAAATCGTTAGAGCCATTTTCAAGAAAATCAAAATTTTTGAAAAATTTTCCATGTAAAGGGTAGTTTACCGTTGGGCTATTTTCTTCAAAATCTTCGTGTCGCATCCTTGAAAGATATTAAACTTAAATACCAACTTTGGCTTTTAACCGACTTTTCGGTTAAAAACCACACACACACACACACACACACACACACACACACACACACACACACACACACGGATCTTTTTCTAAAACTGCCTTTTTGGATTCATCAAAATATCTCAAACATATGACTTTTTAATCAAAATCGTTAGAGCCATTTTCAAGAAAATCAAAATTTTTGAAAAATTTTCCATGTAAAGGGTAGTTTACCGTTGGGCTATTTTCTTCAAAATCTTCGTGTCGCATCCTTGAAAGATATTAAACTTAAATACCAACTTTGGCTTTTAACCGACTTTTCGGTTAAAAACCACACACACACACACACACACACACACACACACACACACACACACACACACACACACACACACACACACACACACACACACACACACGGATCTTTTTCTAAAACTGCCTTTTTGGATTCAGGGGGCCTCAAAACATATATTTCCGGTGAAATCTCGACATCGAATTTTTCGGTGGAATACAATACTTCCCCTACTTACCAGTAGAGAAAGTAAAAATGATACCTCAGTGGGGTGTTTGAGCCCAGTTTCTGCAAAATATTTATATCGGGAATCCATCTTTGTGTTTTTCAGGAGGTAAACCTAACGTTGGAGCCACAGATATCTGATTGGTTCCGCCACTGGTGCATATTCAGAGCGAGGAATGACTTGCTAACACCCAACAGGCGGCTACATCAAAGAATCGCATTACTAATCATAGCACCTTCCCACGTCAACCCACGTACCCACAATTAACGCCGAATTTGGATTCCCAATCTGACTAGTTGCCTTTCATCGCTTTCTACTATAACTCACGTGTGTTCCCTTAACGTGGGATGCAGGCTAGCTGTTTCAGTGGCTTAGATTTTTGTCTACTGATCCCAAGGTCGAGGGTTCAAATCCGGCCTAGATCGATGGTTTTAACTATGCTTAAAAACCACATCTCCGTATCAGAGTTACTGGAATGTAAAATAACTCCTGCGGGACGAAATTCTGGCACACCGGCGACGCTGGTGTGGTCCTGGTAATTGACAGTGTCGTTAAACAACAAAATATTTTTTGAACGCGGGATGCGCTGGTGAAACTGACATTACAACTTGGAGTGCATCACAACAAAAAAATCTGATGTGTTGCATTCAGATCACTTTCTCTACTCTTGTACTAACCATTCTTACAAACTCTTATTCCTATATCTTCTTCGTGTTACTTGAGATAAACATTTACACAAATTACCCTATTGCTTATTTCCTTGTAGGTACAAGGGGAATATTGGAATACAGTAGGCTTTGTGCGATAGTCAAATCTTTTAAAGCTTTGAGATTCCGATCTCTTTGCACACTTAACATATAGAAAATGAAGAACGATGTTCCATTTCACGAAAGTTTTGTTTTTCGAAACTCACACACATAACAAGGAATATCTCCGAAATGGTTCACCCTACAAGAAAATTTATTCATACATAAATTGTGTATTTTAGCAAAATCTACGTTTTTTGTGCAGCATAATTTGGCCTATCTCTAACGGTTTACCAGTTATGCAAAAGTCGTCCAGAGTAAATACGACTACAGGGACTATAGCCAGAAAATTAAAGATATACATTTCATTTGTCAACAAAATATCTCAAACATATGACATTTGAATCAAAATCGTTAGAGTCATTTTCAAGAACATCAAAATTTTCGAAAAATTTTCCATGTAAAGGGTAGTTAAGGTGGAGCTATTTTCTTTAAAATCTTCGTGTCGCATTCTTGAAAAGCGTTAAACTTAAATATCAACTTTGGTTTTTAACCGACTTTTCATTTTTGAGCTTTGCTGCCCACAGTCTGACAGACACACACCCACACACACACACATATACACACACGGATCTTTTTCTAAACATTTTGGATTCAGGGGGCCTCAAAACATTTATTTCCGGTGAAATATCGACATCGAATATTTGGGTGGAATACAATACTTCCTCTACTTAGCAGTAGAGAAAGTAATAAACGCAGGACTCATCAGAGTGACTCTACATCGTATGTGACACTCTTCAGCTAAAATATAGGGCATGAATGAGTTGAATCACATTTTGCCATTATTTCTTAATGACCAAAACAACGGTAGGTACACAAAACGAATTTAGTAAAATACAATCTTTGGGAACATTTCTCAGTTTCTTATAGTCTTCTCATAACGGGTGAGGCATAACTACTGGCCAACGAACTGCTGACAGTTACAATACGGGGCTAGAGGCGTATTGCCGTAATGAGAACAAGGAAATTGGGGGAGAGAATGAGCAGATACGCCTGGCCTCGTAGAAAAGACACGTTTTAATTTTCTTTGGATTGATGTCCAATTTTTTAATGCCTATTATGGAAAAGGTTGCAAATGTTGCTTGAAATAAACAGCATTTATTGGGTTTAACGATTCTGTGTTATAAGAAAAGCTTTCATTTTGTCCTTGGAGTCACAAAAATGTGCAAAGCTTTACAATAAACATAATGTAATATTATATTGCAAAATATAAAAACGTTTAATCCTACAAATTCTGCCTACATTTATACTGGAATTAAAATTCGTATCGAAGTAGGTTTAAACATGTTTGTCTATTACCTGTATTACAGTTTCTGGTTTTGAATGAAAGGTTTTCTTCCCATACCTATGCAATAAACCGGCTTTGTCGGCTGGCATTGAAATTTAATTACTTTTCTCTGAATTTGAACAGGTTCCAAAATTTATCGCACTCTGTTACCGGCTTACCACAGACCAATAATCAGGCTACGCATAGCTTCTGATGCGCATGACATAGTGTGAAACAAGCAACCGATGTAGATGAGTAACGATTTAGTGAGCCATCAAAAGTAATCAATACTTCCCCTCCATGCCCACATGTCATTGGTTGTAACTACGCTTAGTAGTCTAGCTACATTAAAGAGGAATCAAGTTATCCGCGTTCGTAACGCATGTGATGGCACAGTGTGGGGAACCGGTTCTGTCCGTCTGGTGTATGCACAGAGCGTGCATAACTTCATTCTTTTGGTAGCTCACCTATTGAGCTTAGTTATAACTATGTCGAGCCAGTAGCATGAAAACTTCCCAGTCTCTGGAGAGGGGTAAAGAGAGGGAAAGGGGAAGCTACGAAGACCTAGTTAAATCATGATACCGTTGTATTTTACTAAATGTTCTTTCTGTACGTGTGTTTCCTCAGATTATAACGGAAAGGCTTGTAACTTTACACGTTTATAATACTTTCAATTTAGAGCCATAAGGGTCTGAAAATCAAATTCTTCTTCATTTACCTATGTAGGCGATATTTAGGAGTTCGAAACCAAGCGAAGTGGCTCCGATCAACGCGTAAAGCTGGCATTCGGGAGGTTCCAGGTTCGATTCAAGGTGGCCGCCCGTTCTGACCTTGCGGTTTTCCTTGGTTTTCCCTGGTCAGCAAGGCGAATGCAGTGGTGGTGTTTTCCTTCACGGGGCTGGTCTTTCCCCTATTGCACTTTAAACATTGACTCAGCGGCCGTGTGTCGGTCGACGGCGGTCAGATGGCGCAGATGCTTGCGAGTTGGAACTACTTCTCGGACCCGTCAGATAGCAGCCGTTCAAACCTCCACTATTGGGTCGAGCTTTCTCTTGTCCCGCTGGAGCGGAGCCTATTAGCCATCCTCAGTGGCTTGTGCAGGTTACCGTTGAGTGCCTACTGGCCCGGTGGTCAAACCAGTAACTCTGCGCGTCTCTATATCTGCGCTAATCAATCCTCTAGTCCAGGAGCTGGCAAATTGGTCATTGCGATTAGAGGAATGATGACGTCACTGAACGCAACCCGGCATACACGTATGTAATGCAGGGTTCTAACAAGGGTTTTCGGAAGCCGCAATGGCGGAGTAAAACTTCTCTAACGCAGTTTGATTGTATATACATATACACAGACTGGGAAGGCCTTTACATTAGCTTTTCATCTTACACTTTATCTAGAGCTTTACAATTTAGCATGTATTTAACGTTAATTCACAAGTACACACTGACGTCAACAGATAATGTAGGGTTTTATGTACCAGTAATATAGACAGCATATTACTGTAGACGGAAATGTTACCATATCCAGTTGTCTGAATAAATCTAAACCAGCCTTATTTTGTAATTGTAATTTCAAAACTATGTGAATTCACAACGTCAAATCGTAATTGTGGCTTTACTATATGAATGTCCGCGTGAACGAATTTGCGAAAAGTTGAAAATCATGGTTGATTACTTTGGGATCATAAAGCCTTTTGTGTTGGGACTCTTAACTATGGTAACATATGTAAGAAGGTTGCTTTGCGTTTTCGAGGTTTCGAAACAGTCATGTCGTATAGGTGCGGTTTACATCGCTGCTTGTGTACCTTTGAACCCGCGTTGTATGGAGGTGAGAGGGTGAAGGAGAGCGAAGTACTGCTTTGCCCCTTATCTTGGTGCCTAGTCATATAATCAGTAGGTGCAGATTTGCCGAGTCCTGCTCTAGGCCATGTCTCCTGGGGTTCCTTTAACTCAAGTGAAGATAGTTCATGTTAGATTTCAATTTGCAATTACAATGCTCCTCTTATTTTACTGCTTTTAACTCCTACACTCCAAGTGGTTGTTTTGATACTGCCTTTCTACCCTAGATGCTTTGCAGAGTGTTTTTGCACTCAGGTATACAAAACTACGTAAACTGACCCATCGGGTCACAAATTTGAGTATTTGAGCTATAGGACTACAGACTATCTTAAAACGTACAAACTTTATCCTTACTAATATTTTAAAACCAATATGTACAAATATCCGTTTGAGCATTGAAACAGAAATTCAATGTACACGAACAAGGATCACGTGCTGACCGCGACGTTAACATGCTGGCTTCACCTGACCAACGGTCGAATGTTTAAAACCTAGGGGGCGCATGAGTATGGTAACGGCAGTACGCTAGGAGAAACCGTTGCAACAGTACAATGAAAAGCGGTGAGAAGGATTGTTGGAAGGTAATCGTGGTCGGCTCCTTCGATGCTGAAAATAAGGAATGCATCGAATAAACATTTGAGTGAGTGAGTGATTAGGGTTCAAGGGCTCGTCGGCAGCTAGGTCATTAGAGCCCCTAAACATTTGAAAACGAAGTTTGGGCTATTCCTTTAAAACTCACAAAGTACCCTGAGAACTTCAAATCCATGCTCTACCAAGTTTAGCCGAGGTAATGGCGCCAAGAACACCTTAAAGCATCCAGTGGACCCTCTTGCCATCAGTAGCATAGTTAACATCCTATACACTTCAAATTGGTTACCTCAACGCGAGATCATCGGCTGCAAATAGGCGTTCACAACGGGAGGTCGCTTCAGCTACAGCATCTGTACAAAAGTTTGGACACTTAATCTTTAGTTAAGCGAAAATTATGCCTCGTAAAACTACTGCTATCATTGTTTTCAAAAGTTAAATGTTCACTGTGACTGCTAAATAGATAGAACTTCAACATTATAATAGCCTGCGAGTAATATTAATAAGACAGAGCTAGGCCAGGGAGTAATGGGCAAGATAGCGGCTATGCATATCCAAAGCAGTGGTATTCAACTTTTTTTTTTTTTTTTTTTTTTTTTCCGCGTACCCTCAAGGGCAATTTTCCATCCCAGCCTGTACCACAAGGCCTAGCCCTAACAACTATATCTAAAATGGATGTAAAATTTTTAAGATATTAAATACTACAAAAAGGAGGATCGTGCTATAAATGCATAAAAATAAACCAAGTAGGTTACAGATAGCAATTACATAACATGTATATGAACTTGTGTATGTTTCTGACCTGTTAATGAGGTGGCAGAGCTCATTTCCTGGACATAAACTCCTCTATTTGTGGAGAGTCTTTGTTGGTGTCAATAGTGATTCTAGATTCAAGCGATTTCTTTGTTTCGTTTTGATTTCTGTCAACGTGTAGAAAACTTGCTCACACATACAAACAAAGGAGAATGGAAGAAGGCTAAGTTCAGTGTACTCTTTGCGTTTATAACAACAGAAGTTACAAATTGGCACGTTTTAAATTGTTATCTTCAGTGAACTGTCAGCAGACATTTCCAAAAGAGTTTCTTTTAATTTTGTAGGAAGATCAGAGGAATTGAAGACGGTGGTGCAAACGGATTTGTAAACCTTAGTAGTATATTACTGTCTTGCTTAATTTCTGGAAAATATGTTAAAAACTGCAGCTTGAATTTTGTTTTATATATAATGGGGAAGTTTATTACGGTTATTAATTACCTTTACCCTTCATTTTCTGTATTTCCTTATAGTTCGTTTAACCATTTCAACCTCATTATTCCTAAATACTTTCCTGCTTTCTCAATGTATTCGTCTGATTTTCAATTAAGATTTTCTTAAAAGTTGAATGCAATTGTAGATCATTCCATTTTCTATGTTTCTAGGAATATTTCACTAAGTTTTCTCTATTTGCTCCAGTTTTATTAACAATTGAAGCTGTTTTCGTGACCATTTATTTTGACTTACAGACTTTTCTTTGTCATTGGTAAATGTTTTCAAGTGATTTTAAGCATTTTAAGGCACGCTGGGTGTCTTCATGGACTGGAGGTATTTACGACGATTTTCAGAAGCGTTGCTTGAGGCATTTCAATGTTGGTAGACGCATTTCAGTTATTTCTAGGTCACTTCCAGCATTATTGGAGGTGGAAAGGGTAGAGTGAGACTGAAAAATTGAATGCCATCACCGGGATTTGAACCACGGATCTATGGGTTACCGTCCGGCTGCTCTAACCATTAAACGATAATGGCCAACGTGCCGATATGACATTAAATTCTCCAACTTACTCGCATTATTCCCGGCAAACCATACAAGGAGATCTACATTTACTTTGAGATAACATACTTTAATGGCGACTCACTGTTGTAAGTACTTAAATCCCGGGCTTCTATAGGAGTTTTCACGTTATAAGGCAAAATGGCTCTTATGGAGAATCAGCGCAGCGTTGCCACGTATGTTGCGCCACCGCGATTACCGCGGTTTTGCTAGTTGGTTCCTGAATCACTGTTCAAATCTATTTCTGTCCATTTCATCCGGATAGTCAGCAGAACCTTTTTTCGCAAAGAAGGCAAGTTTTACACCCTGTACAAATCGTACCACCGGCATGCAATATTACAAATTGTGGTCCACAAGCAGTAGGTGATTGAAGACCAGTGGATAACCCGGCCAAAGGCGCTTCTATAGGAGTTTTTATAGTTCTATCCTTCCAAGCTTTTGATACAGTGTGCTCTACATTTTCCCAACTTTCATCAAGTTACGCGATTTTCTTTCCTTCTTTTCTGAATTGTTTTATTTTGCGTAAATAGGAATGTCGCCACACTATATCATTTGTCTCAATCATAAGCGATTTATTTCCTCTCTTTTCAAAATCAAATCCCATTTCCTTCTCTAGGCGATAAAAGGTTGAATATTTAAAATTTGGCAAGTCCTCAGTCTCATTTTTAAACATGGTTAGAATTGCAGGGGGAATACTTTGAAATATAAATTCATTAAATCTGTGCCATATTTGCGTTCAAAATCACTATATTTTATCGTTCTGCTGGTTTTTGTTTGTATGCCGCGGTGTAGTGATGGGACCCTTTTTACATTCTTTTCTTAATCTAAAAAAGTGGGCCTACTTACACCAGTCGCCTTACGAGATTCACTAACAATAAACGAGTCACTGTGTCCGGGGATCATACATTCTAAGAATCATTTTCCGCTCGCCACTTGTAATAATTTCGCCCTTTTTTCAGCGGACAATTGCGCACTAATCACTTAACTGCAATGCACAGGATTACCAGAGAACTTATTGAGTGCAGGAGCCAGTCTGTGCCACTAGCGTTGGGGCCCTCGTCTCCCAGGGTCCGCCTTGGCTATGAAGCGCATGAACTTGTGGTGAATTTAACTGTATAGTGTGAAGTATGCGTGCGCGCGCGCGTGTGTGTGTATTGTTCAATCAATCTCCTTAATAAAGATGATAGGTACCGGTTACGGAAAAAACATTATGCAGAAAATGTACACAACAGAAAGCGCCAAATGAACACTTTGAGATTAACATCAAGGAGTCACAGAAGCATTGTTTTACTGTGCCGCAAAGCATCAATATTAAATCCGCC
This sequence comes from Tenodera sinensis, assembly GCA_030765045.1. Lineage (NCBI taxonomy): Eukaryota > Metazoa > Arthropoda > Insecta > Mantodea > Mantidae > Tenodera > Tenodera sinensis. The sequence goes on from CM060963.1 coordinate 21,693,016, forward strand.
ATGTTGTAGTCTCCAATTGTGAAGATGTTTGCAAATGCTGTTTCGGGTTGTTTTGCTGGAGTTGGTTGTTCCAGATGTTTCTTCTACTACTGCGGTGGACATCTTCACTGGCGCAATCGAAGTCTCGTAAAATATTTCGCTGCATCTGCGTCTTGGAGGAAACTTCTCTCTCATGTTTGTGGTGAGTCAGATGTAAACAAAACACACTCGTAATTTAAACCAGTGGTAGATCTCGGTATTTGGAAGATATTTTGTATCTTACGTTTTTGTCTCTGGGCATTTCCTACGGAGATATTTTAGTTTTGTCAAAAACAAACTGGCAACACTGCAGATTATGTGGTTGTGACTTTCTCTAGCTTAGTACATAAACACCGTAACGATGTTGAGAATATAACATAAACACATACCCTGCTTTGTTCTTCCGTGTTTACTATGCGAGTGTAGGCCAAACACAAGCGTTAGCTCCCAAAACATTACCCGAAAGCGAAAACGCCCGACCTGTTTACATCCACAAACCAGGTCAATTCCCTGGCCACCCTCAACGCCACGTTGTCGACTTACTTCACGTCTGAATGAGCTGCTTGGAGTATTCCTTCACGACTTTTAAGTGATTAATTATTCCGAAACCCTGTGTGATGTCCCATAATTACTACCGAAGCAATGTCAGCAATATGTTACTCTACGCATCTTAAAAGATGCTGCCTTCCTACCTTATTGTGGAATTACGCATCCAATTTGGATCAAAAGCCATTTATTTTTTCGAAATCGGCTGATTAAAGAGCAAAATACCATTCAACTTTTTTGTTTGTAATGCTTCTATAAAGCACATATTACAAGGAATGTAACGACTTCCCTTCCACCCTGTATATGTTTTTGAGACGCCTGAATCCAAAAAAGAAGCAATTTTAGAAAAAAGGTCCGCGAGCGCGCGCGTGTGTCTGTGAATAGCATAACTCAAAAAGGAAAAGTCGGTAAAAAACCGATGTTGGCACTTAAGTTTAATATCTTTCAAGGACACGAAGGTTTTGAAGAAAATTCCTTCACCCTAAACTACCGTTTACATGGAAAATTTTTCAAAAATTGTGATATTTTCAAAAATGGTTCTACGATTTTGATTAAAATTACATGTTTAAAATATTTTTGAGGGAAATGAAAGGTTTATTTTGAATTTTCTGGCTATAGCCCGTGTAGTCCTGTTTATTCTTGGTGAATTCTGTATAACGGGTAAACCGTAAGAGATAAACCAAATCTTACTATATAAAAATTGTAGATTTCATTAAAACACACAATTTATGTCCAAATGCACTTTTTTGTTGAGTGAACCATTTCGGAGATACGCCTTATTTGCGTGATTTTGGAAGTACTTAAACTTTTCTCAAATGGAAGGTCGTTTTTCACTTGATCTCTTGGCCGTGTAAGGAGAACGGAATTTCAAACCCTTCATATAGCAAGCAACTTTAAAAGATTTGACTATCGCTCAAAGCCTACTGTATTCCCAGGTTTCCCTTACATCCAAAAGAAAATTAGCAATGAGGTAACTTCTGCGAATGTTTATGTCGACTAACTGAAGAAGATAAGAGGAATAAGAGTTTGTAAGAATCGTTAGCAGCAGAGTAGAGAAAGTCAGCTAAGTGCACATATTAGATTTTTTTTTTAAAGTTTAAAACACGTACAGCTTTTCTAAACAGGAGTTTTTGGCTTTAGGGTCCTCAAAACTTGTATTTCTGGTGAAATTATATATGGAATTTTTAATGAAATAAAACAAGTTCTTTCTTATTTTAGGTACGGAGTAGAGCAAATAAAAAAATTATTTTTTGACACTCATGAGTGCCAATTACAAACTTGTGTAATAACTTATTGGTGCTATTTTGTATTCCTTCTTTTATTCATATTTGGTCACTGACTATACTTGTTTTAGTGGAAAAAGGTCTCATTATTTGAGGGCTTGGTTGCATGCTTGCTACAGGTAACAAAACACAACTGTTGAAGACCCTAAGTCAGTTTTTGTTACTAACCCATCATGCTAAAGTGCTTTATACGTGCCGCACGGCAGCTCATTCTGGGTAAACTTAGATAAAATAAGAATATTTCAAAAATGGCTGATGGTAAGGAAAAAGTTTATATAATATACTGAATAAGCTTTTGTGGTTTATTTTACTTTTTGGTGGTTTGTTAACTATAATAAATGACAGAAAATCCAGCGAGGACTACAGAGTATGAAAAAAAAATTCATTATAATGTACTTACGATTTATTAGTTAAGCAAACATGTTGATATACCGGGTGTAAGGTACTGCTTCGGCCATATGTAAACAGAGATTTTACACGCTTAGTAAAACAGATGTTCAATACAATTATTGTCAATAAAAAACCATTTCGCCGAAAAAAAATAACTGCAGCCATTTAGCTCCTTGACGAATGGATATAAATGGTATTATTTCACTAAATGTCACGCAAACATTGTGTGAACAATGCTGCAATGCATTTCTACCTTAATTCGACTGAGTTTAATCACAATTTAATGTTAAAATGTCATGCAAAGTTTAATATACAAGAGATTTGGCAAGTTTAAATCGTGACTAAATTCATTCGAATTGAAATACATTACAGCATTGTTCACACAATGTTAGTGAAATAATAAACCATTTATATCCATTCGTAAAGAAGCTAGATGAGTTCAAATATTACGATGATGCAAATAATTTTTTATCGGCGAAACGGTTATTTTTTGGCAATAAACAGTTGGACATATTATTTTGTTGCGCTCATCATAGGTATCCCTGGTTACGTACGGCTGCAGCATTATTTTCCACCCGGTATAGTACTTTAATTCAAAATCGTTAGAATCGTTATTGAGAGCATAAAATTAATTTAAAGGGTCCCACACAAAGGGTAGCTTGGAGTATTAGAATTTTCAAAGATATTCTGGCTTAGGGAATTTGCGTTATCCGACGTTCCGTGTTTAAGTGCCCTTTTCACACACACACACACACACACACACACATGCCCATTTCTAAACACCGGGGCGCTAGCCCACTGCCGGACCAAGACTTACGGCCCGCCCGCTCCGACCCCCACCTCTGTCCACAAAGGGCGTCATGGGTGGGTTGGAGTACTGAAGGTGGGACATGGTTAGCGCCCCGAATCGCTCCCGGCCAGTAAATGCAGTCTTCCCAACCTGGAGCCGCTACTTTTCCTTCAAGTAGCTCCTCAAGGGCCTGTGTCAGATACCATTACATATGGAACAGAGGCTGTCAATAAAATCACCTGCAATTTGGAAATATCGACTTGTGTAAACCGCGCTGCAACACGACGTGGGAAATATTCTGCTCTCCTACTGCGCCCCATCATTTTTCCATGGCTGTACAAAAGTTTAGCCTAAGAGCCTTAAAATTATGCAAATTGACATATTCAGTCTCAGGGTATTTTATAAAGAACTGAGGCAGATTGTGCACATTTTCAAATTCATGTAAACATTTCAGTCCTCCACAAAGTTTGCTGTTGCTTACTCGCGTGCAAGTATTCCAGCCATGTAAGTAATTTGAAATTAAATTCTTGAAAGTAAAGTGAGCTATTTAAAAGGCAAATATGTCTACAACATTCCCTCTAGATCAAAGGGCACATCATGCCCAAAGGCACACTTTGTGGTAAAGAACATATAACACCCATTTCTCTAGACAGGTATCTAATTACAGCAAGACGGTAATCTTAGCATTTTAAACGAAAAATTGATTTAAGGATATAATTGAATAAAGAATACTTGGAGCCCGGGTCTATACACCAATTAAAGAGGATCGAGAGGCGTTCCTTGCCGTTAACGGGTTGGTTAGCATTACGTGCTACTAGATTTATTGTACTAAATGAATTTTCAAGTCTGTCAGCCTACCGAGAAGTTCCTTGCATAAGGGGAATATGTTCCACCGCCAATTACAAGATTGAACTCGCATAAAGGGCCATTATACAATACAATTTCATAAAGACATTTGCGCGCTTCTGACAGCAATTATTACAAATACATGCATATTATGACTAGCGTCGTTTTTATAGAACAGAGTCTCATTAAAATTGTGGATGCACAAAATACCTAATATGCAACACTTACTCTAAATTTTTACCACTAAAAAGTTCTGATATTAAAAAAGTTGTTTTTTTCGGCATGTTCCATTGTTTTTATACTGCCCTGTAATATTTTTTCTCGTTAAAATGTTAAAACAGTAATTACTTCAACATTAAATATGCAGATTTAAATTAAAAGTTATTCCTAAATAATTTTAAATTGCACAAGGAAAATGTGCTTTAAATCAAGAAAGTATATTTCCTATTAATGTGATAGGAATTTATTTTCGGAAGACACAAATTAAACTTTAAGTTGGAAACATTTTTGTAATCTTTACTTCTTAAGCAGTTTAAAAAAAAAATATTTGGAGAATTTAAGTGCCCATTTTAAGATATTAAGTAGTTGTTCGCAATTTTCAGCACCAAAACGCATGCGATTAAAATGTCCGCCAAAATAAGATAAGTGCAGAACTTCAATACTTGTGTAGACATATATTAATAGCGCCTGCGCCATATAAGAGCAATCTATACATATTGCAACGCCGGGCACTGGGCACAACAAAGGACGGTCGGGGCTAAGCTACCAGGGCGGCGAACAAAGACGCTCACGGTCAGGCTGCCTCGCGCGACTGTTTGTGCAGAAGTGACTAACGACAACGACTAGGGATTGCTGGAATCTTTGAGGGGCATCGGCGGCCGGCGTGTTTGTGGGAGTCGAGAAAGGTCCATGTTACATCATCCTCGCTATACAAGAAAGCGAGGAAACAGCAGAGGAGAGAGCTACAGGCATGAGGCGGTCAGTGTGTCAGTGACTGCGAGACAGCTGTGTGTGATGTGTGGTACTGACGTCCTTAAAGGTACGTCGCGTCGAAGTGAAGAACTTTTAACGAGGGTCAAGTGATTTTTTGTCGGAGTTAGTGTATGAAAAACAGAGAATGTGAAGAAAGACAGTGAAATGACTGAGTCAAGGCTTCGAGAAGTAAGCAGTTGTGGGTTGTAATATTACGAAAGACCTAATACTCTCTTAAGGTTGAGAAGAGACCTGTGTATTTGTGTAAGGGTTTAGAAGAAAAACAAAATGATAGAGAAGTAACTGGATTGGATTTTGTCGTTTTGTTACAATACAATATTGGAAATTGATACTTGTAATAGATGAACTAGCTTAGGGGCAGTTAATCGGAATACGAGCAATGCTGTAATTACGTTTCATAAATGTTCTACCCATCTATCTGTAGAATGTAATGTGCGCAGAATGTTTATCAAAATGTCTATACTGCGCTGCACACTAACATACCATACCCTGCAGGCTTTTGCCCTGGTCTTTAATTGGATTTTCAGAATTTTGCCATTAATGCGCATCCTTTTCCTTACTGTGGCTTTAAAAATAAGTTATACTGTATTTACAAACTAAGCTAACCCCTTGGCAATAATATTAAAAAGGTATAAAAAAAGAAAATAATAATTTCTTCTTTGGGACGCCATCTCATTATTTCGGCATATTCAATATCATTATCGAGGCACCTAAACCATTCCACTACCAGTATCGATTATCGAAAGGGGGGAAGAAATATAACGAGATAAACAAACAAGATCCTTATCGAATTTCACAAGGTCGAGAAGAGGCAGTCACTGCAAGAACTAAGGAGCCTGCTTTCTTAAACAGAAATAGTAAACAGTGTTTTCATTGGTCTATGTTCAAACTGTGCTTACTGAGCGCAGTCTGCTCAAGACCTTGCACTGATAACTGATGTTCAGCAGGTAAAAAAGTGAAGGTCGCTCACGGTATCCCTCGAGTAGCCCGGGCCTGGTCTGTGGTGTATTCTTTGAAGTCAAGAGGAGGCCCACAAAGATTCTTCTTTTCTTCTTCTTCACTTCTAATTGCTCCTCCTCACCACAACCGCCGCCGCCGCCGCCACCGCCACCGCCACCGCCACCACCACCACCACCACCACCACCACCACCGGATTAAACCTTTTACTGGTCTGTTGCGGCTCAAAATTGTTGCTGCTTCCATCTTTTCCTAGGTCTTCCCAAGTTTCTTCTTCCTCGTGGTGAATAGTTGTACTGCTTTTGGTATTCTGTTTTCAGTCATCCTTATTAAGTGCTGTTTTCAGTTTGTTCTACTATTTTATTATTGCTGTATTTAGTTCCTCCACATTTAATTGTTGCCTTATTTCTGTATTATGTTTTTGTCTGTTCTTTGACATCCTGCTATAGATCTGAGGAATCTCATTCCAGCTGAGTGTTGTGACGTCATAGTCGGCCTTGGATCCATAAAGTTACTGAAAGAACTGTCATCACCTTGTATAATTTAATTATAGTTTTCTGTGCCTTTATTTTTCGAAGTTCTATTTAGTGTCCCTGTCAAGCTAAAAATACCTAATATTACATTTTTTTTTTTTTTTCAGTTTCTTCACTTGGTAATTTGGAAACGCTGTGTAAGCCTGTATACCAGTCGTGCCTTGACAACAATCACAGTGAACAATGCATAATATGGAAGACAGTAAGGCCATTGTTTTGAAATCTGGGGAGGATGCAGTGAGCGGCTAAAGAGCTTCTGCAGGACTCAATTGTCCATGAAACTGCATTCATTAAATCACATTAGGTATTTCTAGTACTCATTATTAATGCTCTAGAGTCTTAAGTCAAACCAGTCTACCAGCAACTGAGATTGATAGAAGACGTGACAGAAAAAATCAACTCGGTTCCTGGTTATGTTGGTGAAAAACTTCTGAAAAACTCAAATCAGTGGTTCAAACAAATCCAGGACTGACAGTTCGCACATTGGCTGACTTCTTGTCTGGCAAAACACCTGAACATGAATGTGCTATTCCTTTACGTCTAACACCAATATTTAAATATGCTCCGGTGACATCAGTTGATGTGGAACGCTCATTTTCGGCTTATCTGTCAAGTCATGCAGTTTCACAATGGACAACTTAGAAAAGGTGTTAGTTGTTTATTGCGACTCTAATTATGGGCATACACAATAGACAATCAAATGTTAGGGCTAATTTGTAATGGGAAATAAAAAAAATGTCATTTTTGTTCACCTATTTTTGCAATTTCAGAACCTATTTTGATTTGTGATAGTACCTATTTTAGGTTCATAATTTAAGATTTTTAGGAACTAAAAGTACGAGTATATTTCGCAGCTTATAAAGTTAAATTTTATCACTTGTTGTATTGGTTTGTTTCTTTTACGGAACTGGATGAGAATGCTTGAAAGGCATCGTCTTTGTTTTCCAGATGATATTTCCGTGTTATAGCCCACAAAGATAGACTTATAAACACATCACCTGCAGATATAAAATAAAGCTTAAATGTACACAAGGTTATAGTTTAGGTGCGATCGAAATCTCGAGTTCTGGTAATGGCAGTCATTTTGGGAAACGACCCTAAAACACGTCTAACTAATCCCATGGCGCAATAGTCCTTTCCGGGCCAAGGTCTATCGCCCGGCCGCTGCGTCCCCACCTCTTCTCATCACAGGCGCCATGAATGAAGTGCACTCCTGGAGGTGGGAGTGGTCAGGGCCCCGGTCCCTCTCGGCCGGTTATGTGGTCTTTGCAACCAGGGGTTGCTACTTCTCAATCAAGTAGGACCTCAATTGGCCCCTGAGGGACATAACGAGACTAAGTGGAACCCGGATTAGGCCTCCAAGCGTGAGAAAATCCCCACACCAGTACCGGGAATCGAACCCGGGTCTCCCACAGCAGCGCTAAGGAGACGACACGTTTACTTCCAATTAAACTAACCTTAAATTTCATTTTAAACTTCGTCCATGAACATCTGCATAGCATTTCTTAACATTTTTTATTTAAAACCTTCACTTATCCTCTTTTCCATTTAAATAACGTCAGCATGGCGATTGTTTTTATGGTCGAGTGATAGCGTTTTGGTTTCTTAACCCAGCCGTACCGGATCGATTCCGGGTAGCAGTGGCGGAATACAATATTTTCCTACCCTACGTAGAATCTACTAATATAAATATGAGGTAGTAGAGAACCTAGAGTACCCCTATACAGTATACGACTTATGAAATTAAGTCAGGGGTATACAACTGAAAAATAAGGTAGCATAACGGACGAAACACTTCATTAAGAAAGTGTGCAGATTGCAGTTTGCAAACCTATCTACATGACTAAGGTTTTACCACTATGTGTGACAGGTTGTTTCGTGAATCTAAGACATTTACCAGGGCTATTTCATTTGTAATTGCAGCTTCTGTATTGTTTCAAATTTAAAAAATTTCTTAAGAGGAGCAGTACCGAACAGCATTTTCGGCCACATGCCAATATACCTGTAGGGTTGTAAATATAGAAGTCTCAATTAGTGGCCATAAAAGAGGCACAGAGAGACAAACACTCCTTCAATTGATTTGCAGATAAAGCTATGTCTAACCCATATAAGGAGAGAAGCTAGTCTGAACAAAGAAATTGCACTTTATTGGGTTAAATTAAGTTAAATGAACACTGCTCTTAAAGTTATCCATGTTTTTTCCTGATCTTTTTATAAATTATTCTATAAACGATAATTATATGAAGTGGTTATTTTCATTGATAGCTTATATGGTTGGGTGTATAAAATTGTTTCATCCATAACAAAAATAATAATATTTACTCTTAAATATGTGAATTCATTTACCTTTCTCTCAGAGAGTATGAGAGTTAGAGCTGAAATTTTCAGTAGAAGTATACAACACACAGTTTAACTTTCTGAACTACAATAATAATTTTGTAATATATGTTAGTGATATTAACAACATTGCAAACTTTTTCTCATTTTTACTTTTTTGACTTTGCAAATAATTTTTTTTTATTTCTGCTAATGTGATATACATAACTGCATAATTAAGATTCAGTAGATAACTGATTATACTAAGAACAGGCATATTAAGTGTGATTTTGTATCGCAAGTAGTTTCAGACAAAAAGGTACATGAATTCACGTTTAAAAAATACATTTTATTATTTTTTTGCTGGATGAAACAATTGTTATAGACTCAACCACACAAGCTATCAACGCAAACAACCACTTGAAATAATTGTCATGATTTATAGAATAATTCATAAAAAAATTCAGGAAAAACCATTAAGAATTTTAAGAGCAAGTGGTACCCTCAAATCTAAATTAGGTAGATTAAAATGTTACTATTTGCCATACAGCAACTGTATATTAACATTATGTATGCATTCCCCCGTATGTATTTGCAATGGCGAATTTATTTCCTTCCTCACGTTTGCCTATATTTCATTGCAGTATTCCCTTTACCTAGCAAAGATTAAAATTCATTAGTCTCACTTCAACTGCAATGTCTATTCGAGAGCTCTTAATTGAAATAACCACAAATTTGTATCGCTTCCAACTACATTGTTGATAATTGATGAATTAACGGTATTCAATGGTATTCCTATATAGGTATAAAACAGTAGTTATACACATTCAGTGGTTGAAGAGCTGTTTCTGGAACATTATGTGGTTGCTGTCAGCACCAAAAAGTAATGTGACGCCGGCCGACGACAGCAACGCAGCAAAAACACGGAGGCAGGTTGCCTCACACCACAGGTGGTACGTGCATCAAAGACGCTCATGGTCAGGCTAACTCGCGCGACTGCTTGTAAACGTGTGACAATGAATGCGGCACGTCAAAGTGGTATTCGAGATTATTCGAGAAGTGTCCGGCGCCGGCGTATTTGTAGAAGCCCGAGGAAGGTCCGCGTTACCACATCCTCGCTATAGAAGGAGGCGAGGCGACGAGAGCAAGAGTTTTCAGTAGTAAAGTTAGTTGTTACTGACAGGAGTCAGATTATTCTTTTGTTTTAGTGTCTGTTGGTGTGTTTGTTTGTGTGTGTATGTGTGTGTGTGCGTGCGAGCGCGCGTGTGTGTGTCAGTTGGGTATGTACGGTCACCTCGAAAGATAGCGAAGCAGTTAATGAGTGTCGAGTGACTGCGTCGTCCAGCTTACAAGAGGAAAACAGTTGTGAATTGTAATACCACGAAGGACTGAAGACTGTGTTAACGTCAGTAGAAGAGAACTGTGTATTTGTAGAAAAGTGTTGGAGGAAAATAACGCGAGGAAAAAAAATGGACTGGATTTTGTCGATTTTGTCACCTGGTGTCGGGAGTGGAATATGTCAAATTGTCGTTTTGTTACAATAAGGTAAGCTACGCAAGTGACTCACAGGTTATCAGTCTCTCTTTCTGTCACTCACTCACGTCACTGGAATACAAAATATTTATTTTGAGAACATCCAAACCGATCACTAGTAAGTACACAGTGATTCAAATTTACAATACTAATTCTAGCGTAATTAGAAGTTGAACTCAATCACGGACGGACTCAGTCGTAGTTACTCTGCTTTATATGTCCTTTCCTTTCGACTTTCGGGGTTGGGGGTTCAAATACAGCGGAGGGTAATGGATTTTTTCGGCGTAAAAACCTTAGTATGGCTACCTGCGGAAGGCAAGTGGAGCCGACGGTCCCGTCTCGTAGATTTACAGACGTACAAGAACCTCAAGTCGGACAAAGAGGCCTTTGAGCAAAATTAAGAGCTCTTTTACGCCCAACATAGAACGAAAAGTTGAGAACCACAGCACTTCAAGAACGTCCATAAATAAAACTCAGTTTTTAATTCGGCTATAGCAAGCTGGCTTCTAACTTGAGCTATCGTCCAAGTGATAGGATAAATAACTCAATTTTATTATTTTTACAAACAAGTTCATTTGGCTGGTCCCGCAGCTCTGTAGGTAGAGCACTTGCCTGCTATGCAAGGGATCCCGGGTTCGACTCCCGGCTGGAGGATGGGAAGTTTTCTCTAGCCATGATTATTCCCTATCCTCTCCAGAGTCTACAAGTATGAATGGGATTGTGAATGTGTATGTGAATTTAACGTACAAAACCCCCAAAGACCCACTCCCCGTCTCCCCCCCCCCCAAAAAAAAACTGTATATGTAAAGCGTGTTAACACCATTAGCAATAGAAATATACTCCAAAGGAGAGGCCACCAATATGGCCGTTAGAGTTAATCAACTTAAATTACTCTAGAGAATGAAATATTACACTAAACAAAATATTAACGATATTGGCTCATTTATAGCAACACCTCTGGGTCAGAAAAACTCATTCCTTACAAATACATATACTCCAAAACACAGAAAATTGTAATATTGACTTCAATTAATTCGAGACGGCAAAACCAACAAAACAAAATGTTAATTATACGCCATAAAAGCCAATTTTGTTTGAAATTCTTTATAACTAATATTGAAGTTTAAAAGAGAAGAATGTTTTGATAAATATTATAATAAAGAGCGCTGAGACATTTTAAAATACTACATAAAATAATTTTCTTGAATATAAATTCTTTCCTGAAAGTGAATTTCAACTGTCTCAATTTAAAAATGCTATAGTGAAGCAGATGTATCTTGACATTGCATAAGTTTGGACTAATATTTCAACTGTGGTTAAAGGCTGAAGTTTCAGCGAAACAATAGGAATTTGTTCCAATTATTGTGTGCAATTTAGTAAAATATTTAATTATTTTGCTGCATTTTAAGTTATTGAATTTAGAGAACTCAACATTTATAAATATTGTTGATACAGAAGTTACATTAGAAATGAAATGTAGTATGACATAGTAAAATTGCGAGAGTGAAATAATCTACCGAATAAGCTAACATTTCTTCCAGTTGAACATATTACGTTTTATAATAATCTTATTGATCTTGGATCTTGGAAAATTTTCGTTATAGACTTCTTTATTATGAAATAGGAATTTGATTTTTTTCCTTTGTCTACCTATAAATTCTTATTGTATTTACAAACCCTTTTTATAAAAAATAAGCAGGATTTGCCGATAAACAAGCATTTTATGAGATATGCATTTTAATTAATCGTCTTTATGATAACTTTCAAGTATAAAGGTAGCCTCATAAACGAATTACTCCACAATAGAATACCACACTGAAGAACGGATTTAACCAAAGATAAATGTATCTGACGCAAAACACATGCAAGTATGTCTTCAGTATGATAAAACAACTTATGTGTTCCATTCACACTTTTTCTACAGAAAGAGTAACAGGTCCGTTATATTATTCACCCACATTTGAGTAAAGTGTGTATTCGCAACGTGTTATATTTAAAAAATGAAACACACTCCCAAAAATTGGCTTTGCACAAACCGTATATTTTAATGAGCTCTGAATTTTCTTCTGAAATAAGTTCATGACATTTATTATGGTTTTTGGTTATAAAAATATAGCGAAATAAAGGGCTATTCGTAGAAAATTAAGACAGATATAGCTGCATTCTGTCATAGAAATGTGTTGGTTATCTAGTACTTTAATTAAAACTGTTGAGTGTAAACGTGTTGAAGGGGAAAATCGGAGTAATTTTTCATGTAAGGATATTCTTAAAAACGTTCGTGTCGCATCCTTGGAAACTGATGAGATTTGCATATCAAGTTCGCTATTTGTTCAACTTTGCGTTTGTGAGTAATATCTCTCTCCCTCCCCCTCAAACGTGCGTTTTCAGTGAAATCTCGATATCGAATTTTTGGGTGGTACACAATTTTACGCACTATTTATTCTAAGAGTAAGTCAACTTTAAAAGTGAATTATCTGACAAAATCTGTATTGTATATGTTGGTCTCGTAAATGCTAGACTATAAGTCCTATTTTGACAATTCGTTTATAATAGGACAATTCAAGTTATTACAATAACTTAAGTAAATAAATAAAAATAATAACATTAATAATAATAAATAATATAATTGTGTATTCTCATGTGAAATGGAGAATCAAGATTGGAGAGAAATCAACAGATAATAAAGAGAGGGAAATAGGAATAAGAGAGATGCGGAAGGGGTTCGACACTGAAGTCAGGCTTATGCCTCCAAGGTGTCATCCCCAGGAGGAAGGATGAGGTGAGAGGCGACACCGGGCGGGCCGATCCAGATTAACGACACAGACATTAACAGAGGTCCCTAGTTTCCCTTGACGACACCTCGAAGGCAACTGTCTCCCATTCAGTTTATGTATTTATGGCAAAATCAAAAATGGAAATTAGTGATAAATTCACCTTAGTAAGGTAGACAATCTTTATCCAAGAAACAAACACAGATCACATAAACAAAACACAAATTTCTCATTGTTTACAGTTGCACTAATCACAGGTTTACTATTCAAAATTAGACCGACAAACTTTTAAACCAGAGAAATGGCAGGTGTCTTTGCGAGAGTACGGCAGAATAGGGCACGCCGATGCACTCTTTGTGTTAATCGCAACGGGCGCTCGTTTCAACATTTACTTTGAATAATAAAGCTGTGATTAACAGTAAACAATGAGATGTTTGTTTTGTTTAAGTGTTCTGTGTTTGTTTCTTGAACTAAGATTGTGTGCCTAAGTGTAATAGTGGTTTACATTTGTTGATTTTGCCGCAAATGCTTAAACTGGGCAGTAATCTATGGCATTAATTCGTCTAGCACTTAAATGCAGCATCACAGCAAAAAACTTTCCTTTTCAATAAGTGTTTAAAATAATGTTGTCTTTCAGCTCCCAAAGTTTGTAGGTCTAATTTTGGGACACCCTGTATATATAGCAATGTTTACAAAATTAACTATCAGAAACAGAAATAAAAAACAGTGTAAAGCTGACAAAAGGAAATCGAACATCTCAAATACGACAGTAAAATTTATTTAGAAGTTCAAAAGTAAATGACAAATCTTTGACAGAAAGGTATAATAGCAACCTAGAGTGCCTTGTCTACGCAAGCGTAATATTCTGGAACAAAAGACAAGCGCATACGCCGACATAGACCACTTCTTACACTCTTCGCTTTGAGAGGTAGGCTGTAAAGGAACCCAGATTATTACATCCTTACTGGCATTTTGGTCATAAATATAAACTCAACAGGGAACGAAAGGAGAAAAAAAATTAAATTAGGAAACAGATTTATGGGAAGGAGGCTGGAGGGCTCGGCGGCGTGTGCTGCGGAGGTGAGCAATTTCTTTGTTTTAATACGGTGGTCCATAAATCCATCGCTAGGTGGAGCTGGGTCACGTGCAATTAATACCAACATAATACATCACGTCGAAAAGAGTAGCAGTGCTTTAGCATGCGATGACGCAAAACAAACATCAGGTTACAATCGGCTTCCTATTAGCACACGCCAATTAAGGAAGGTAAAGCTCTGATTGTGAATGAGATGTATGTATTGCATGTTCAACTGTCAAAAAAGGAATAACAAGGATATAGCCATTTCAAGACAGGAACCGGGATGTAACAGAAAACAAATGGCAGTTACAGAACAACTATACAATCCTCCAGAAGCAATTCGTATTTCTTATGCCATGATTTTAATAGGGTTCTCATCTTGGGTAGCTATCTATTTTTACTGGTAAGTAGGGAAAGTATTGTATTCCACTCAAAAATTCGATGTCGAGATTTCACCGGAAATATGTTTTGAGGACCCCTGAATCAAAAAAGCATTTTTAGAAAAAGGTCAGTGTGTGTGTCTGTGAACAGCATAACTCAAAAACCAAAAGTCGGTTAAAAACCAAAGTTGGCATTTAAGTTTAATGTCATTCAAGGATGCGACACGAAGATTTTGAAGAAAATAGTCCCACCCTAAACTACCCTTTACGTGTAACATTTTTCGAAAATTTTGATTTTCTTGAAACTGGCTCTAACGGTTTTGACTAAAATGTCACACGTTTGATATATTTTAATGACAAATGAAATGTATATCTTGAATTTTCTGGCTATAGCCCCTTGTAGTCGTATTTACTCTGGACGACTTTTGCATAACTGGTAAATCGTTAGATATAGACCAAAGTCATACTGTACAAAAACGTAGATCTTGCTAAAATACACAATTTATGTACCAATAAATTTTCTTGTAGAGTGAACCATTTCGGAGATATTCCTTGTTGTGTGTGTGAGTTTCTGAAAACTTCAGTGAATTTGACATGTTTCACTTTTCTTGCATTAAGTGCATACACCTTATTTTGCTACTGTTTATCCTACACAGCGTGGTATAAGCAATTCCTAAGTCTAAGCAATTTCGGTTTTGGTTTTGTGTGGATCAAGTTCCACCCCGTATGAATTTTACTTTCTGACCTAGTGTATAACATTTCCTTTTTCTGTGCTTCATGACTGATTAAAATCAATTGAGAACTGAAAGACAAAACCGCTGTTCAGTACCGAAAATTTTTATCATTACTTCTCGTTTGTCGCTACAACATTGTCGCGCCGAAAGTCACCGACTCTACCAGTAAACGTCTGTCTTTTGTTTCCGCGGCCGAAAGCCGCACGCTCAGCTTGCGTCTGTGTCAACAGAGATAAGGAAAATGCACCTCTTTTCTTTTAAGATGGCATATGCCGTATATTTATTATAATAACGTAAAACTCAATTGTGTTTCACTGGAATGTAATACCTACTTATAACAGCGAATTACGTATAAATAAGGTTCGATTAACAAGTTTCTAAATTACATTTTTGCGGGACCTACAAAAATTTACGAATTATATAGAACTGGGTTACGTCCGGAAATGTACAGTTTGGACGCTGGACAGTGTTGAAGTTTGAGAACAAATGGTTGTGACAGTTTAACATTCGTTTTGGTGTCTTAATACCGAAGGTATGCTACCCTTTAGCCATCTGTGTACTGGGATGAACGACCTGAGCATAACGTTTCTGCACAGGCGCTAAATTCCTCCATAGGGTCCTTGGTTCGCATCCTACTGTGCTACTTGTGTAGTCTCCAGTACAATAACTTGTTAACCACTACACAGCTGTTGAAATGGCCGACTTGAGCTCCAGCACACTTTGATGTAAATGTGCGGAATCACCTCAACGTCGCATATCCAAATCGATCGACTGGTACAGGTGGCCCGCTTCCACGGACGCCAGATCTGACACCTCTCGTCTATTTTCTGTGGAGTAGTATGAAGAGTATGGTGTATGGCACTCCTGTAACGTCAGCAGAGGAACTTATTCCTCGAGTTCACGGAGCGATTGAAAATCTTCAAAGACAACCGCACGTATTGAGTCAGGTGCACGAGGCTCACCAGCGCCGCTATAGGCTCTGCAATGACATGGGAGGTATACAGTTCGAAGCCCGTTTGTAATGTAGATCCTCGATGTTGGGTTTATTGACGAAATGTGAATGTACACCTACCTCAAACTTCGACGCTCTCCAGCGTCCAAACCGTACATTTCCGCACAAGGGTTCCTATTTGAAAACCGATCAGTTTGCCGTCCCGCACAGGCGTTGTCGGTGCTTTTTTTTGGGGACACGTGTGGGTGTGTGTGTGCGCGCGTGCGCGAGAGAGAGAGAGAATGTGTGTGATATCTATCACAATTATATTAATACTGGGTTTCGCACGCCAACCATGTTAATTTTCTTCATATATGCTCACCTTTTAAACTATTAACTGCATTCCATTAACAGCCACTCACCTAAAACTGGCCACTGGAATAGGATTCACCATCTATTAAAGGCCACAACCCCACATCAGTAGATTTACTGCCATGTAAAAGAACTCCTGCGGGACGAAATTCCGGCACACCGGCGGTGCCGGTTTGATCCTGACAATTGACAGCGTTGTTAACAGACAGTAAATTTTTATTTAGCCTCTCTCTGATAGAAGGTGTCTATTTTGTAATGATTAAACTGAATATTGATTTTTTCCACCACATTTTACTCATCGATCTCCTTAAGGAAGACCTGAATCCTATCTTGGAAATTAACATATCAGTTTGAAATTTGTTATGATGTATTTGCATGTCTTCTAAATTTACTTATGTACTTTTATACAGTAAATCTGTTATTTAAGAGACATAATATTTTCTTAGTTACACTGTATCTTGATTAAAATTTATCAGCAATTATTATGTGGCTGTGTGTTGAATCACCACTTGCATTTGTATTTGTTCCTGATACAGAAAACTGCCTATTTGTGTGTCCGACAGACGATAACATATGGAACATAGGTTGCATGTTGGAAATATCAACTTGTGTAAGTCGCGCTACAACACGACGAGGGAAATATTGCGCTCAATCATTTGTTCCATGGCTGTACCAATCTCAAGTATATTTGTAACGTGCCACACTTTAGAATGGGTTCACTCCTACGAACAAAGGGCAAATCGATGGTGATAGGTGCACCGCAAGAGTGAACACACTAATTTAATAGATTCAAGTTTTTACTCTGATTACAGCATATAGCTTTACATTTACAGTACGGAGCATTGCCCTTTGGTATAACCTTTTTGCTCTTACATTTTCCTATGGTTAGGATGAATGTCTTCAGTAGATTCTGAATAGTAAAGTTGTTATCCTTTCATACGTAATTAAAGAACATTTCCCTCTTTCAAAGTATTGTGGTTTGAACGCTGTAAGGGAAGTAAACTTCAAAGAGAAACGGGAATAAATAAAGGAAAAGGAATTAACATTGAGGAAGTAACTACTGGCACAACGCTGAAGTTAAAAAATCAGAAATTTTTAAGATACAGCGATAAAAGGAAAGCTGTGCGATAGCACGACAAGATTGTAAAGGTAAACAAATCAGGGACGTTCGCAGCGTTTTGTCTCTTGCAGCCGGTATTTTGTAGATACACCTTTGAGGAAGAAATCCTAAAATGGTACATTTTAGTAGAGTCCTCATACCAATTATTCTTGAATTCCTGTTTAATACACGCTACCTTCATGAATACTCACAAAGGATTTAATATTCTTTATTTGGCGCCTTCACTTGTTTCTCGTAGATTCAAAAAAGCAACATAACAGACATCGTTCATTAGTTCAGTTTGCACTTTGCAACCCTACCTATATGTGTGTGGTGGTTTAGCGCTTTGTAAGGCCGGGGTTATAACTAACAGAACCTACTGTAACTGAATATATAGGTTGTCCCAAAATTAGACCCACCTCCCATCCAGTATTTGCGGCAAAATCAACAGGTAAATTAGTATTGCATTTATCTTAGCATGCCATATTCTGCTCTACCCTCGCAAAGACACCAGCCATTTCTATGGTTTTAAGGTTTGTCGATCTAAGATTGAATAGTGAAGCTGTGATTAACTGTAAACAATGAGGTGTTTGTGTTTTGTTTGTGTGTTCTGTATTTGTTTTTTACTTTCTCTACTAAGTAGGGGAAGCATTGTATTCCACCCAAAAATTCGATGTCGAGATTTCATCGGAAATATATGTTTTGAGAATCCCTGAATAAAAAAAAAAAAATAAAAAAAAATAAAAAAAAAAAGCATTTTGAGAAAAAGGTCCGTGTGTTTGTCTGTGTGTCAGTCTGTGGATAACATAACTCAAAAACGAAATGTCTGTTAAAAACCAAAGTTGGTATTTAACTTTAATGTCTTTCAAGGATGTGACACGAAGATTTTGAAGAAAATAGCCCCACCCTAAACTACCCTTTAAATGGAACATTTTTGGAACATTTTGATTTTCTTGAAAATGGCTCTAACGATTTTGATTAAAATGCCATATGTTTGAGATATTTTGATGACAAACAAAATGTATATCTTCAATTTTCTGGCTATAGTCCCTGTAGTCGTATTTACTCTAGATGACCTTTGCATAACTAGTAAACCGTTAGAGATAGACCAAATCATACTACACAAAAAATGTAGATCTTGCTAAAATATACAATTTATGTCTCAATGAATTTTCTTGTAGGGCGAACCATTTCGGAGATATTCCTTGTTATGTGTGTGAGTTTCGGAAAACTTAAAACTTTCGTGAAATGGATCATCGTTGTTCATTTTTTATACGAGGTTAAGTGTACAAAGAGAACAGAATCTCAAAGCTTTAAAAGATTTGACTATCGCACAAAGCCTACTGTATTCTAACATTCCCCTTGCACCTACAAGGAAATAAGCAATAAGATAATTTATACAAATGTTTATCTCAACTAACACGAAGAAGATATAGGAATAAGAATTTGTACAAATAGTTTGTACAAGAGTAGAGAAAGTCATGTGAGTGCAACATATCAGATTTTTTGGATTAAGATTGTGTCTTACTAAGATAAATGCAATACCAATTTGCATTGTTGATTTTGCCGTAATGCTTAAGCTGCGTGGGAGGCTTAAACGAAGCAACGCATTAAAAAACTTTCCTTAACAAAAAGTGTTTAAAGTAATGTTATCTATCAGCTCCCAAAGTTTGTTGGTCTAATTTGGGGACACCCTGTATAACTTAAGAAATGACGCTAAATATGACTAATTAGGTGCACTTACGGTAAATTACTAGTGATTACTAGTGATTGGTTTTACTACCCATGTCAGTGATACACGCCAATTAGTTCTAATTAGTCGTATGACATCAAAGATAAATTAACGTGAAAGGAAATATTGCTATTGGTAAACTTACAAGTTGCGACGCATTAGGTCACCCAAAATAACACCATTTAGCACAAGGTGTTAGACTTTTCACGTTGCATTGCATTAAGTTAAGCCTATTTAAATCCAGGAGATTCCGCAACGTTTTATTGTTTTGATGATAGACTTTGTATTGTTTTATTTATGAAGATATCTTATGTGGCACCACGTGAACTTGGACATGAGGTATTTTTAAGTTCCAATTAATTGCAATAAATTTGAAATAAATGGTGTAGTTCTTTTCTTTAAGGGACCATAGGACTGAAATTTGAATTTTCTATATATAATACTTTGCACACTTAAGGGTGTTCATGTTGTGAAGCTCCAACCCAATGTGTTTTATAGTTTTGAAGGAATCAATTATTCAATTTACTCACGATGTGAAAATACCTTAATATTCGAAATGTTCCAGGCACATCAAAAACCACAATATCACAACAGTTTTACTATTTCATAAACTCTAATTACCCAAGAAACACCACCAATTTCTGGCAGGAAGAAAGCATAACTACTTATAAATTACTTAATTTCGTGCTTTGATGGACATTGAAAATATTCTTCTAATTTTTTTAAGCTAAACAAATTTTCAGATCTTGAAACCAAAGACTGAAGTTAAACTCATATAAATGGAGTACACGGAAAAATTTTAGGAGCATAACACAAAATTAAATGTGTTTGGATTATTCTTTTGTTTTTTAATGATGCTATCAATTCAAGGTTCATATCAGCGTCGCCGGTGTGCCGGAATTTCGTCCAGTAGGAGTTCTGTTATATGTCAGTAAATGCGCTTGAAGCATATAGTGTATTAAAAACTGTAAAGTCGAGAAAAATCAAATTTTCTACACACGCATCATGATCATGAGTCAGATTACCTGTTTGTTACACCTTCCCTGTTTTGTCTAGTAGTCTGTCTCCTTACATTCACAGCTTAACCATTCCTTTCCACTCAACATGTTTTTAGCCCTTTTTGGCCCATATTTTGTTCAAATACTGTCCAAAAATTAAACAGAAGCAGGCGTTTAAATGTAGCGCACCTTTCATTTAAAGCCTGCACTAGACCTTTAAAAATGGCAGAATCTAAACACTTTTATTGCCAACCGATAAATGAAGGTCTGGGGAACATTTATATGCATAAACCTAAAATACGTAGGTTTATTAATATTTCGGTCACTTTTTCAGTCCCAGGGATCCTCAAACCAAGTTGCAGACGATGCTTCCATCCATTTAAGACTCAATAAGATGTAATAAAATGCACAGCCCTGATGAGAAACCAAACCTCGTCTTCACAGGGACATGCACACGTACAAACCATTACACCATGAAGGTTGGCTGAGTAGTGAATCTACAAATGCATTCACAATTTGATTCAAGTATTCCTCTAGCGTCGGTTCGGAAAACTTCCGCTGCAATGTCAATGCGGAAGCGTTTGCCTATGCAACATAATTACAAATTTTATGAAGGCTGTTTATCTAAAATACCCTTAATTTTGAAGCCACATCTATCAAATTTGAAACGTGTTAAATTTTTAAAGCTCTTTATGTATAACATCTCAACTCCATACTTGCAGATATTTGTCTTGTGTATACGAGGAAACTAAGCGAATTTAATAGATGCAGTACAGAACACATCCAAAAAGAAGACTTCAGAAGAACAACAGCCTTAATGAAACCTAGATATTAAAAATCTGATGTGTTGCACTCACATGACTTTCTCTACTCTTGTACTAACCATTCTTACAAACTCTTATTCCTATATCTTCTTCGTGTTAGTTAAAATAAACATTTGTACAAATTATCTTATTGCTTATTTCCTTGTAGGTGCAAGGGGAATATTGGAATACAGTAGGCTTTGTGCGATAGTCAAATCTTTTAAAGCTTTGAGATTCCGTTCTCTTTGTACACGTAACATATGAAAAAATGAGCAACGATGACCCATTTCACGAAAGTTCCAAGTTTTCCAAAACTCACACACATAACAAGGAATATCTCCGAAATGGTTCACCCTACAAGAAAATTTATTGAGACATAAATTGTGTATTTTAGCAAGATGTACATTTTTTGTACAGTATAATTTGGTCTATCTCTAACGCTTTACCAGTTATGCAAAAGTCGTCCAGAGTAAATACGACTACAGGGGCTATAGCCAGAAAATTCAAGATATACATTTCATTTGTCATAAAAATATCTCAAACATATGAAATTTTAATCAAAATCGTTAGAGACATTTTCAAGAAAATAAAAATTTTCGAAACATTTTCCATGTAAAGGGTAGTTTAGCGTGGGGCTATTTTCTTCAAAATCTTCGTGTCGCATCCTTGAAAGACATTAAAGTTATATACCAACTTTGGTTTTTAACCGACTTTTAGTTTTTGAGTTATGCTGTCCACAGGCTGACACACAGACACACACGGACCTTTTTCTAAAAATGCTTTTTTGGATTCAGGGGGCCTCAAAACATATAGTGAGTGAGTGAGTGATTAGGGTTTAACGGCCCGTCGACTCGAAACATATATTTCCGGTGAAACCTCGACATTGAATTTTTGGGTGGAATACAATACTTCCCCTACTTACCAGTAGAGAAAGTAAAAAGGAGTAAAGATACAAGCAATAAAGAAGGAAGACGTAAATAAATGACATCAGGAAGGAAAAAGAAGACAGTGATAATGCCAAAAAAATGGAACTGACTTAAACAAACAGTAAGGTTAATAAAGGTGAAAGAACTGGTGGCAAAATGCTAGTTATCGAGAAGACAGAGAGGTTATCATAATTAAATTTCCCAATGAAATGAATTTTCAGAAGTGCCCCACCCCGGGAGCAAACACACAGTCACAGATGTTCAATGTCGCAGATGTGTACCGAAAATACCGGGACTCGGTACCCGGACGGGCCCGCCGGTATCCTTTGATGACCTCGCACACGCAACTGCCATAGGTAATGACCCTACCATTAAGAATCACGCAATGAGAAAACGCTCACGAATTTTCCCAAATGCATGCAAGTTAAAGACCCTCCCCTCATCCCACTTTGCTTGCTCAACCCCTACCTCCTCCCCATAAAAACACAAATTTTCTCTCAAGAAACAAAGCGACATGCTACGCTTGTTTTGTCTCAAAATTACAGGTTGTGTTCGAGAGGCCGAAAACTGATTTAGACAATGGTCTATGACTGGCAGACTGATAATCAACAGCACTCTCTGGTGGAGAGCCTTCATTAGCAATGTGCAAGTGCAGATTGCCTCTTGCTGTTCAATCAACAGTAGAAACACTTGTTGCAAGTTCAAGAGCACTCCCCAGGTAAAGCTATTCATTGTCATAAAGAGTTCCCGATGATGCTCCATTGTATGGAATGAATTAGTAAAACACATGCACTGTGGAACACATCATCGGTCAACCACTTAGAAGGAGGACTCATTTCGAAGACTAAAAGGGCTTTTCTGATGTTAAAAAAAAGAAAACTAAAGTTAACAAAGGTATTCCTCAGGGTTCTGTTTTAAGCCCTTCCGAGTACATAATTTCTATAAATAATCTAGTTGCAACATTCAATAGAATAATGGCATATGCTGATACACCATTAAAAGCCTCTGATAGTAATGTTGATAAGAATAAATTTGAACAATACCCGAATGGGGTAAGAAATGAAACAGTAAATTTAATGCGGTTTCTACTCGACAGTAAAATTTTACGGAAGCAACAAAGGCTGTGTTGAAAATTATAAACTACATTATTCTTAACAAAACAAAAAGCCATCGATTTCTAAGAATATTTTGCCATTGGGATAAAAGGTCAATGAACACAAGATCAATCAACGACGATAAGTAAAGAGAATTAAAGACACAATTGGAGAGAAAAAAAATGCAAGGGTTGTCATAATTCTAATTCTCAGGTACTCTTGTAAACATTAACCAAGAAGAATTCGAAGTTGGAGAGGTGGATTATGAATACGTAAATACCGTTTGAAATAATAAGCTATTCTGTTTGAATTGTCGCATTCACTTACTGATGCTAAAAGGATGTAAATTAATGCTTTAAGTGTATTTTACTTCCCACTCAGAATGAATAGAATGTTATTTAGTAATGGGATGATATTACTATTTCTCGATATCGATACTGATTTTTAAGCACGATATATTCAATTCATAAAAATATGTGAAGGTCTGGATTGGATTAAATTACGTTCAGTGAGTTCACTAGTGGCCATAAGAGTCTGTGAACATTGAACATGTCAAGGTTTATTCATTGATTTACGTTATCATATTAATGTACGTATTGTGTATAATGTATTAAGTAGTATGTTCTTAATATTTTCTGTGTATAAACGTTGTAAGCAATTTCGTTTTTGCTCATTTTCAGATGTCACGGTATTATGTTCTAACAGCAGCGGGAAATTCGTACATTGCGTTTTCGATAGAGGTTCTACAAACTTCATTTGGCGCATGTATGTAACATGCTTGTTTATATTTATTATATTGTGTAACTTAACATGGCACGAAAATGTTTTTCTGTATATTTTACACGCTGCTCTGCTTCAAAACAGTTCCACGCGTCATATTTTATTCAATATCACTGTTGTACATTGGTAAAAGTAAATATTTATGGAAATTAGTCCCAATATATAACTGTAAGGTGCTTTGTGACCCAGTTTGACTTGAGAAACACACACAGATGGAAGGAAAGAACAAAATACATATACGTATTTCCGGTTGCTTTATTATCTCTGATTTATTTCTTCCAGAATCATGTATTTTGGTCCCTGGAGTAGGTAAATGTAATGGCCGAGAGTAAGTCAGCAAGGCAGACTATTATAATATTGCAGAAACCTGATTTAGTACTTGAATCACCGTTTCACTATTCAGTTAACGCTGCATATTTTCTACTCCTATTATTTTGTAGTTTTGACCTAGATTTCTAGGCACATGAGTTCGTGAAATTTTGCATTCGTTTACTCAAAGGAAACGCAGTCAAGGTCTATAAATAACTATAATCTAGCTAACCTTTGGGGACGCGTGTGAGGGAATAACAGTCTCCACTTCTTTCATTCTTTATCTATGTAGCATAAAGATAAACAAAACTTTCAATAATGCAAAACTTCAACACATTTAAAGTGTCTGACAGCACCCCTTCGGTTCCCTCATTTCATCCCTATCTCCTGGGGGGGGGGGTGGTAGCCACAATAGACCTGTGTAGGTCGACGTGAGCGAGGTGTCCCTTTCTGTACCTGTACCCTTTACCCTTTTAAGTGTCGACGGTATAGAGGTCCCCATCAAGTAGATGAAACTTATGTGCTGGAATTCCATATTTCATTCAGTGTAAATATCATCTGTAAGACGTAGAAAACACACGATCGTGCAAAAGAGCATTGCTCTGAAATTTCAGAGCTTTTTTCTTTCTTTTTGGAGCGATGTTTTGTTTCGTAAAAATTCTAGCTCTTTAGGCACCTACAGATCACTTGGATTTACGATGGAGAGGTATGTGCTGCAGCCAAAACATTGGAGAGATCACCAGAAATGCACACTTTGAGGTCCCCCTGAATAGAAGGTGATGTCTATTTATGAAATGCACAGTACAAAAAGGAATGCTAATCTTCGAAATTAAAACCAGCAGTTTTGAAGGATGCAACATGAGGATTTTAACGGAATTCTCTCACCATAAACTGGTTTTTACTCTAAAAAATTGTCATAACTTTTTATTTTCTCAAAAATGGTTTTACAATTTCAGTTAAACATATGTTTAATACACTGGCATGTAGAACAGTATATCTGAATGTTCTATGAATCCCTTGTAAATTCCTGTTCATTCAAACTGATTTTAATTATTTTGTATCAGCAAACATTCATGCGATAGAGAAGGGAGGGACAGAGGGAGAAAAAATACTCGGAAAAAAACGTAGAGCACATTTAAATATAGAATTCCTGTCAAATTCTTTTTTATTGCTTTCAAAGTATTTATCGTTACACATTTAACTTTTCCCAGGTTAAACTATTATGCGGCATCTATAAAGCAGTTTTGAAAACATGCAATTATTTTCCCACATAGGTTCATTGGCAACAAACACCGACTTGGAATATCCGAACAGTTGTATTTTGTTTTTTGTATAGCGTACTTTAACCAACTTTAAGTTAATTAATTGCAAATTATTACTCATAAAAAATACGTCAGCGACATTACGTGAATAGAAGTGTCACAATTTTTAAAAATTGTTTCATTTGCATAGCCGCCATTAAATTCTTTTGTCATATTCGGGGCTTTGAGTTGAGAGACAACGGATGCTGTTATTTCTACTGAACTGTGAGGTTTTTAATGATAATTGTATCAGTTTTTAAAATTTAAGCACACTCACATTCACTCCCACGTTTATAATTTCGAATTTGTGGAGGATGTAGAAGATTCGGTGCGCCCATTTTTTTTAAGATCATAACTTAAATGCAAAAAGCCGGAACAGTCTTCGAAATTAACTTTAGCATTTTTGAAAGAAGCAGCAAGATCATTTCCATAAAATTCGCCTCATCCCAATAAGGTGCTAGAAGCTTACGCTTGGTATAGAATTGGGGAAAAAAAAAAAAAAAAAAAGTAATTATTACACGTGTGATAATTGCAACATTTTCTGATGTCATAATACTGCGCAAAGTTACAAGTGCCTCTGTTTTACATAAAAAGAGCAAAAGAGATATATCTATTTGCATTCAATCGAAACCCCTCAGTATTCAAACGTGCAATCCTGCTGATTGCTTTACTTGGGCCCTCCCCATCCTTTCCAAGTTTCTCTTAAATACAGAATAAACATTTTAACGGGATAAGACCCTGCGATACTTCTTTTGATGGTTAGCCCTCTTATTGCGCCTTAGACCGTATGGGCATAAATCTTGACGTCGAAGCTATGCATTGGCATTATTATCTAGTTAGCAATTGTTTACATATGGCATAGCTCGTCCATATTGGCAAAGGGCTTAAGAATAATCCGTATACTAATAAAGGATCTAGAGCAGATGAAGTCATGTGGATGAGACACATCAAATTTTTGTATTCTTTCATAGTCCGTCAAATGATTTATTTGGAATGTAGGGAAAAGTGCTGAAACTTACACACTGCAGTTATCGAAGATGCCATTGCGTCCTAGCAATGTTTTTGTATCAAATGAATTTCAACAATCAGTGATACCTGGACTATGCACGCATAAATGGCAGGTGATTAGCTCTGTTCATAGCGGCACCGGAGAGAAGCAGTACTTGAAATGTACAAGTTTTGATTGGGGACCTTCTCTTTCGAAGTACGAAATTCTTCTACATGCAAATAAACATATCATGCTATGAATTTTACGCCCGAAAAAACAAATTCAACTACCATTTGTTGGGTTTGAACTGACAAGCTTAAGAACTAAAGGCAAAAAAAAAAAAAAAAAAAAAAAAAAAAAAAAAAAAAAAAAAAAAAAAAAAAAACCACCTTATGAAGCCAATGCCTACGGCCCGGGCGCGCTAAATCCCCCACCTCTGCCCACTACAGACATCGTGAGTGGGGTGTAGAACTAGAGGGAGGGACGTGATCAGCGTCCCGGGCCAGTTATTTCGGTCTTCGCGACTTAATCAAGCAGCTCCTTCACTGACCCCTCAGGGGCCTAACGAGGTTGAGTGCACCCCGAACCAGGTTTCCCAGCGGAGAAAATCCTCACGCCGCAAGGCCATGGAAGAAAACTGTCATCGAAGTTGACCAAATTAAATACTGAATTTCCTAAAGTGTACGCTTCGCTGTTGAGCTGCCGTGATAGACGAACGCGCGCGTATACATTCCATGAGCTGAAACATTTAACTCATGATATTTCTAAAAACACTTGGCACTATGATATAAAGGTGGCCATTTCAGTTTAAAAAAAAAGACATTAATGACATTAAAATACAAACAGCAGTGTACTTTCACTTTCTGAAACCTACT
This sequence comes from Tenodera sinensis, assembly GCA_030765045.1. Classification (NCBI taxonomy): domain Eukaryota; kingdom Metazoa; phylum Arthropoda; class Insecta; order Mantodea; family Mantidae; genus Tenodera; species Tenodera sinensis. The sequence goes on from CM060963.1 coordinate 21,720,392, forward strand.
ATAATGCTGTGTAATATGCCAACTCTACGTCACTTTAAACGTGAGGTCACATTATAACATTTTCAGTAATTTAGTACGTATGCCAAACAAACGAATCTTAGTAGCATTGTTGACTATCTAAACAACTTGTTTACAGGTGAACTCTGCACTATGTTTTATTACTTTTCTACTACGTATAGGATGTAGAGGAAGTACTGTATTCGACCCAGAAATTCAATGTAGAGATTTTACTGGAAATTTATGTTTTGAGGCCCCCTGAATTAAAAAAACAGTTTAAGAAAAACGTTGCGCGCGCGCGTGTGTGTATTTGAACAGCATAACTCAAAAACCAAAAGTTGGTTAAAAACCAAAGTTGGTATTTAAGTTGAATATCTTTCAAGGATGTGTCACGGAGATTCTGAAGAAAATTCCTCCACCCTAAACTACCCTTTACATGGAAAATTTTGATTTTCTCAAAAATGCCTCTGACGATTTTGATTAACATGCTATATATTTAAGATATTTTTATGACAAACGAAATATATATTTTGAACTTTCTGGGTACAGTCCATGCAGTCCTTTATTCTTAATGGCTTTGCATGGATCAAATCTTATTATACAAAAAATGTATATCTCATTTAAACTCACAAGTTATGTCTAAATGCATTTTTTATGGAGTGAACCAATTCGGAGATATTCCTTGTTATTCCAGTGAGCTTTGGAGAACTTGTACGTCTGTTAAATGGAACACCGTGCACAGAGAAAGGAATCTCCAAGCTTTAAAACAGGCATCGGCAAACATGTACTCAATGAGGCCTCGCAACTATGACGTGTCAGGGGCAGCGCTTACTCTGTCTCTCCCTTCCTCGCAGCCTTAACTGACACTGCGTACACACCGATCACGGGCGAACTGTCCTGTCGTATTTACCTGTACTTCCAAACATGTCTGTCAAAGTATAATTAAATACTAAGACATAAAGATAAATTTCTATATTTATAACTTTGAAGGATATTAGTTTATTTAACTTAAAGTCTTAATATATTCATAAAATTAGAGCGCATATAATTATTCCTGGTCTATTAAATTTGATTCAAAAAGGCACTCATCAATGGAACATCAAGCGGCATTATGATACATGTCATAAGATCACCACACAATCATAGACAAGCGTGTATTCATAAATTTACACCACGATTTAAAGTAGCATAACACTGACGTGATGCCATTTATTCATTTTATTTTATTTTATTTTTTTTTTCAGGTCTAGATTGGGCTAACCAACTGCAACAGCTCAAAGAGCAATATTCAGATAATACACCTAGTATTAATTCAAATATTATAACTCATAAACAACTTCACGCCAGCTATGCTGTTGCTTTGGAGATTGCTCAGTCACTGAGGTGTTTTAGTGATGGAGATTTCATAAAAAATGTGAGAGTAAAGTTGCCAACATAATTTGCCCTAAACAATATGCTATTTTTAGAATATTGCATCATCACCACGAACCATACAGAGAAGGATACATAAAATAGGAGAAATAGCCGAAAAAAGACTACAAAACGAGGTCCATGAATTTATAGTCGTTTCTCTCGCGTTGAATGAAAGCACTGATAAAGTTGGCACAGCACAATTGGTAATTTTCACTCGTGGAGTTACTAACAACCTCTCGATACAAGCATATATACTTGAAGTCATTCCACTTAGGGAACATACATCAGGGACAGAATTATCTCAAGCATTTAAGAAATGTGTAGAAGAAAAGAAACTGAATCCAAAAAAATCTTGTATCACGATTAACAGATGTTAATTTGCGTGCTACACTGAGAATGGCTACTTGTGATATATCACTAGACTTTCATGGTACATTGCAAATAGAAGTGAATTGAAATATACTGCTCTAATATCTAGGCCTATCTAAAGTATCGTAGACCAAAATAGCTGGATTCAAGTATGTGTACTATTCCTTATTGTACTCTGTAGCGAGCGAGTCCAGCACTGACTCTGAACGAAGGTCAATGCCATCCCCTGTTCTACATTACGTCATGTGTATTGCGGGTTGCATGTTGAGACGTCATACTGATACCTCATTGAGTAAATGTTTGCCGATGTCTACTTCAAAAGATTTGACTACCGCTCAGAGCCTACTGTATTGCCATGTTCCCCCTGCACCTACAAGGAAATAAACAATAAGATAATTTCTGCAAATGTTTATCTCAAGTAACATGAAGAAGATATAGCAATAAGAGTTTGCAAGAATGGTTAGTACAAGAGTAGAGAAAGTCATGTGAGTGCAACACATCAGAATTTTTCTTTGTATTAAACTGTATGTGAACTGGCAGAAACACCAAACTGGCCATCAAAGCATTTGCACTCGAATACTTCTGATAGGTTTTACCATGTAATTGATCTTTCCTTATTTTTAGGCTGTTAGGTGTAAGACGTCCTGAAGAAGGGACACTGACCAAAGGTAATAAAACGTGACTGGTCATTTGAACGTTTTGGATGAGCAAAGGACATAATAATCAAATAGGGCAGCGACAATGGAAAGCTGATGAGTACCGGTGGCAGGGATCATAACTCTCTTCGTGACTGGATGATCATCATGACGATGCCATATACCTAAATGGGAAAGGAAAGCGACACGTTCTACATTCTCAAGAGGTGAGGTCGGGTCATCTCACTGTCATGGGAACTCCACAACAAAAGCCACCGGTCTCCAAGAATACTAAAATAAATCATAATAATGGATTGCATGTGCTCTGATAACCTGTAATGCAGCACACATTAGTGCAGATATATAGGGTGAGTCAAGATATCATTACACTGCTGATGATCAGCTGTTCTGTTAGAAATACCGGATGTTTTTACCGACCGGCATCAACAAACATGCAATATAAATTTCTGACTTGGAGTGTCATGGGAAAACAGACAAGAAATTGTAAACACTGTAGATATTCAAGCAACTCAACTGAATTCTTCCGGATTGTAACAACAATAACAATTATAACAACATTTTATTTTCCATTAATATCAGTACTGAAGATGCAAAATGCTGCATCTCCGAACAGGAAAGTCCAAACTTGAACCGACAAACTTGTGGTACAAAACTCAAGTGATTTAGTATAGATCTGTTATTTGAGTTTGTAACAACAGAATCATCCTCTGCAATATTGAATGTGGGTTTGATTAATTTATCTTTCACCTCTTGACTTCGAAAGCAAAAATGAAGTTATGAATGGTCTTGTAAAAGTTTTAACAGATAACCTCTTTCTAAAATATTGCAGCATGAAGTCATTATGTTTAAGTGCATGGACAATTATCAAATTTGTCTCACTCTAAGTTGTTTTTATTATTATTTTTTATATTTTTCATAATGTAACATTCCTTTGCACTATTTGTCTGCAATCGTGGAAACCTTCAAGCGACAATGGTGTTGAATTCTTTAATAATTAATTTATTATTAATGTTAGTTGTTAAAAGTATGGCCATATTTGTTTCTAAAGCTACTACATAAATAATGGTTAGTTCACGACTGTGGCGCAAACACCAGTGTCAGATTTGTTTACCTACATTTTTATTTTAATTTCTATTTTATTTTTATATCTTTCGCACATACTCACATCTTGTCAGAAACTTCGTGTTACAAATTTCACTAATTCGAGTACTTTGGCGCTTATAGGATTCTTGTTAAAACTTTTTGGAGTAACTGTTGGAAGCAAAGTGCTTCGGAAAGCTTCTGCATCATATTACTCGTATTCCTTTTTTACTTTCTCTACTGGTAAGTAGGGGAAGTATTGTATTTCACCCAAAAATTCAATGTTGAGATTTCACCGGAAATATGTTTTGAGGACCCCTGAATCCAAAAAAAGCATTTTTAGAAAAAGGTCCGTTTGTGTGTCTGTAGACTGCATAACTCAAAAACAAAAGTCTGTTAAAAACCAAAGTTGGTATTTAAATTTAATATCATTTAAGGATGCGACATGAAGATTTTGAAGAAAATAGCCCCAACCTAAACCACCGTTTACATGGAACATTTTTTGAAAATTTTGATTTTCTTGAAAATTACTCTAACAATTTTGATTAAAATGCCATATGTTTGAGATATTTTGATGACAAATGAAATGTATTTTTCTGGCTATACCCCCTGTAGTGTAGTCGTATTTACTCTGGACGACTTTTGCACAACTGGTAAACTGTTAGAGATAGACCAAATCATACTATACAAAAAATTTAGATCTTGCTAAAATACACAATTTACATCTCAATAAATTTTCTTGTAGGGTGAACCATTTCGGAGATATTCTTTGTTATGTGTTTCGGAAAACAAAACTCGTGAAATGGAACATCATTGTTCATTTTTTATGTTAAGTGTGCAAAGAGAACGGAATCTCAAAGCTTTAAAAGATTTGACTATCGCACAAAGCCTACTGTATTCTAACATTCCCCTTGCATCTACAAGGAAATAAGCAATGAGATAATTTGTACAAATGTTTATCTCAACTAACACGAAGAAGATATAGGAATAAGAGTTGTAAGAAGGTTAGTGCAAGAGTAGAGAAAGTCATGTGAGTGCAACACATCAGATTTTTTAAAGTAAAGCATATTAGTCCTTAAATCGGGTATATCAAACAAAGCAAATTGCGCACTTACCGGCCAAACATGTAAACAGTTGCACATAGATTGTATTTAAAAAATGGCAGTGGAACGTAAATTCACATTAAGAACTATGCTTCCCTAAAGGTTCAGTAATTAACAGTATCACATTGTTAAATTCAATACGAAAGAACAATAAGACGTGTTTCACGCAAGAGTGACATAACCTTTGGAATACCCAAAGCACATTCATCACATAAATATCCAATGTAGGTATAACCTAACCTCCAGTCATTAGCTGTCAACCTTTGTACCAATGCTTCATCAGATGATACAGAAACTACATGTCTTCACCACATGTGTAAGTGTTAGAAACAAACTACCTCACTACTTATTATGAACATGAAAATCGTGTTAGGTCCCTACCATTCAGTAAATAAAGTGAATAACGCAACTCGCTTTTACACAGCGTGCATTCGTGTCATTTCAAGTGAATTTATGTATTTCTGACTGATTAGAGCATATTTAAAGTTTCTATCATATTTGTGACTTCCTAATGAATGTAATACTGCAAGCGGTGTCGCAAGATAATTTTGCGCGGCGTTTAAAACAAGAATCCAATTCCAACTGAGGTCGTTATCATTATCATGGCATAAGCCGCTCAAATAGAACAGGCCAGATTTTCAGACATTTAAACGTACCAAATAAAATCTTTGTAATTATGCGGAAATATAAGATTTAAGGAAATGTTTTCGTACGGGGTAATCAACCATAACCTCACTTTTTCACGTAATTTTCTGGTGTCTGGCGCAGCGCGACAAAACATCTGAATTCAAAACATAGCTAAAATTACTTAAATAGTTTTTATAGAGTATTAGAATAGTTCATTGATACGCCGGTAGAGGCTGAGTATCCGAATTAACAGGTTGCGCCATGTTGCCACACACTCTCACCTTTAAATGCGATTATCTAGTTAACAGTGCATTTAATTAAAAAACTTATTAGACATTTTTGTTAGTTTACATTCACTCTCTCACCTCCTTCAGTCTGGCGGATTATTTCACTTCCACCCTATATATATATATATATATATATATACACACATGGTTAGAACATATCAGCAGAATGAATGACCGAAAAGAGTCCGCCTCATATGATGCTAAACTATAATTCACAATTAACATATAAGTCGTCTTCTTCCTTACCTGACTACCCTCCCCTTATGTAGGACTGACATCCCCTAGAACTTACAAGCCGGTGCTTAGGGTCAGACGCCTGTCGGGGAGCACAGGAACCTATGTACCGGACAGAGTGAAGACCTGGAAGCAGATGGTCAGCCCAGCACCAGGTGTCATAGCAAGAAAGAGGGTGATATGAAATGCAGGCAAAATTGATGATTAAAAAGATGGAGTAATTGGTGGCATGAGTGGCGGAGGAAACCGGAGAACCCGGAGAAACTCCGCTCTGACGCCGCTTCGTCCACGACGAGTACCACATGCAGGTTCCTGGGATCGAAACCGGGCCACCTAGGAACGCTCTAACTGCTCGGCCACGACGCCGCCAACATATAATACGAAGACTTAAAAAACTGGAGAAAGCAAATACTGTACGCAGTCAGGTCTAATTATAAATAATATATTCAAATTGTAGTTGGGGTTAATTAATGTAAATAAGTAACTCAGTTTTAACGAAATTATAATACGAAAGTGAAATATATAGTGAATATTTAGAAATAACAGGTAAAAAATAGATAAAATGTGGATAAAAAGAACTATGTAATAAATACAAAGATGACTCTTTTAAGTTAACTGAGTTGTAAATATAAATAGGGATAATTAATAAAGCACAAAAGTGATATTTACTGAAAGAAAATATAAAATATATACAAAAATTAATATAAATTGAATAATTAATTAATAAATTAGTAAGGAAATAAATATAACATTAAAAATTAAGTAGATAAACTTATAAACACCTATAGTGATAAAAGCTTAATGTGCTGGCTACCAGCATACAGTGTCGCTGGATACCAGTGAATATAACTGTAGTTTGTAGATTTAAACTAGATGGCTACCACTAGCACTTGGTTTTCAGCAACACTGGTTTAAGTACAAATTTGTAATTTATATGTACATTTTTATTACATTTTTACTGTTAAATTTATGACTCTCATGTAGCGTCTAAACTTTATAAGTTTTTATTTTATCAGCTATTGTAGTTATAGATTTTATCTGTACAATTAAGTGTAAATTAAATGTAAAGGGGTTTGTTATTATGAAACAAATGTCTAAGTTTGAATATAGGTCCCGATGTAGTAACCTAGATACCAGGACAAAATATTCAGATTTTGTTTTATACTATTTTATTTCAGCACATAGAATAGATAAAAAATGGGCTACACAACTAAATATGATGGTGGGGACAATAACATGCTTTTTTATTTTTGAAGTATCTATTTTATTTCTATATCCTGACGTGTTCTGAAGCGATCCCAATGAGTAAAGTTCAGCCGAAAGTCGGCTTTCCAGTTCCTTACAAAGCGACCGCTTTATTTATGCGTCACGCTACCGCAAAGCTAGAATCAAAGAACCCGAACTGGAAACGCAAAGATCGGCCCAATTATACTATTTTCGCTATTATTGGTGCTTCCCTTCTGAAAGGAAACAATAATCCATTATTTTAGATACAGAATTTACTGATATCGGAATACGTTTTTAGGATATATCAGTAAATTCTGTATATAAATCGGCATTCATGAGTCGTTTTAATTTCTTTAGTTAGTGAATATTTTGTAACATAAACTTTGATGGTTGGGGGCAAAAAGTAGCTGTGAAAATTTCTCATTAAGGGTAAGAAAGAGGTTTTATTGTTCAATTTTCATTATGACTGAGCAACAAACTTAATCAACCCTTTGCACGCTGAGTACACTGTCCTGCTAGTGCCGCATAAACTTAGCCTATTGAGATCCCTGTACTGGGTGCATGAACGGCGAAGGCACCCTGTGTCACTATGGGGGACAGTAAATGTCAGTGGACGACACGACCTAACTCGACCCCCTCTTCCTTCCAGTGGCGGTATTATCTTGTATAATGACTCGTAACGACAGGGGTAATGACACGGGGCCGCAAGATGACGGGTTTGCTCAGGAAAAAAACAAAATCCTGCGCAGAGGACATGATTCACGTAAATAGACATCATTCTGCACCTGGTATCCACAAAACAGTTACAACATGATGTAGCAGCGATGTAATTGAATTAACGAGGTTTTAACCTCCTTTCCTCGGACTTCTTTAATGTTATTTAAATTGTGCAATAGTCAAGGGTGCTACAGAATTCATAGCAATATCTGTTTAGTACAAACAAGCACAGCACATGGTAATTATTATTTATTTATGCCAACAAACTTACTGTTGGTGTTTTTAAACACACAAATCGTTTGTGGGCAATGTTTGAGAGGTAGAACTGGAACTTAAAGATTCAATGCCACAGCTGGGATTTGAACCACAGACCTTTCGCTTACCAGGTTTGAGAATTCAATGCCATTCTGGCAGATTGTCACAGTAGATCAATGGTTAGAGCAGCCGCCTGGTAAGCGGAAGGTCTGTGGTTCAAATCCCAGCTGTGGCATTGAATTTTTAAGTTCCAGTTCTACCTCTCAAGCACAGCAGAATCCGTTAACTGGACTCTCGATAACTCGACGATCGTTTTTATTTTTACGTTCTCTGTTATGTATAGTAAGGCAAAAGTGTTGCATTCCACCCAAAAATTCGGATTTCACCGGAAATATGTTTTGAGGCCTCCTGAACCCCAAAAAAAGCATTTTTAGAAAACGATCCGTGTGTGTGTGTGTGTGTGTGTGTGTGTGTGTGTGTGTGTGTGTGTGTTTCAATCCGTAGACAGCGTAACTCAAGAACGAAAAATCGGTTAAAAACCGAAGTTAGTATTTAAGTTTAATGTTTTTCAAGGATGCGACACGAAGATTTTGAAGAAAATGGCTCCACTCTAAACTACCCCTTACATGGGGAAACGGCTCTAACGATTTTGATTAAAATGTCATATGTAGGAGATATTTTTATGATAAATGAAATGTATATCTTGAATTTTCTGGCTATAACCTCTGTAGTCGCATGCAAGACATTTGCATTAGTGGTAAACCGTACGAGAAAGACCATATCTTACTGCACAAAAGATGTAGGTCTTGCTAAATACACAATTTCTGTCTGAATAATTTTTTTTTGTAGAGTGAACCATTTCGGAGATATTCCTTTTTATTTGTGTGAGTTTTGGAGAACTTATACTTCTGTCAAATGGAACATCACTATTCATTTTTTATATGTGAACCGTACAAAGAGAACGGAATTTCAAAGCTTTAGAAGATTTGACTATCGTTCAAAGCCTACTGTATTCCCATATTCTCTTTGCTCGTGCAAGAAAACGAGTAATAAGATAATTTGTTCAAACGTTTATCTCAACTAACCCGAAGAAGATATAGGAATGTAAGAATGTTTAGTACAAGAGTAGAGAAAGTCGTGTGAGTGCAACACATCAGATTCTTTTTACAGTAATGATTTAAGGATATGTTAGATATACTTTTCTGTTTCCTATATTGTGCTAAAACATGCATTTATGCAATTTGCAGTATTATGCTATGGGCTGTGAATAACAGACCCTTCATTCCATAAAGCTAAACCTTTTGGTAACTGGACAGTCCAGATTAGGTCGAATTATCGGGATTCCACTGTATAAATAGCTTTAGACACACAAAACTATTCTATTGTCTGCTTCAGTAAAGTGGTTAGCATGCTAGCTTATAAATACACAGGTCCTGTGTTCGATTCCTTGCTGGAGGGAGGACATTTTTCCTTAGGTATGATTATTTCCCAACGCTCACAGAGTCGGGAAGTATGAGTGCAAATGTGTGCATGTGGGGGTGTATTTAATATTTATAAAGAAATTCTAGAATAAACAATTTGAAATTTGTCCTCATATGACTTTCTCTACTCACTCCTGTACAAATTATTCTTTAATATGCTTCTGTTATCTACTTTATATTAATAAACGTTTGTAGAAATTGTTTTATTACTAATTTCCTTATAGGTGCGTACAATAGCTATAGGAGAATACAGTAGGCTCTTTTAAGAGCTTGTCACTATGTGATTGCTTCGAAATGCTGTTAGTATGGCCAGGACCACCAAACAAACAGTATCATCTCCATATACGAGAAAAGTATACATAGGTATTTAAAAATTCAAACCAATAACAAGGAATGTCTGGAAATGGTTAGCTGCAACAAAAATGTATGATATAAATAATACACTTTAACGAGGTTTAGATTTTCTGTTTATCAGTTATTCAAAAGTCATTCAGAATGAAAAGGACATAACAGGCTGCTCACAGAAAATTGAAATACACAGGCATCTTAAAAATATGATACTGGGCTTGGCACACAAAAGGACGGGCGGGGCTAAGCTACTTCACACTAAATGCCATCTCGGCGAGCAGGCAAAGAGGTTCAGGACCGGTCTGCATCACGCGACTACTGTGTATGTGGCTACCAACAATCGAGGCGGCAGAAACAAAACAGGTTTCGAGAACACTCGCGATACTTCTAGCTGAGTCATCGCCTATGCGTGTGTGTGGAATTCGAGAAAGATCCGTGCGATGTCATCCCCACTATACATATATGGAAGGCAGAAAACAGTGCCGGTGAGGCAGAAAACAGTGCCGGTGAGTGTAAGACAGCTGTGCGTGGTAAGAAGATGCAATGAGCGTCATAATTAGGGTATGCGAGACAGAGGAAGAAGAAATACACCGAAAGGACTGAGCAAGGTTATGAGAAGAACAGTTGCGAGTTGTGGTAGCCCGAAAGACTGAAGACTGTAGACTGCGTTTACGACCAGAAGAAAACTGTGTATTTGTAGTAAAATTTTAGAGGATAATAAAGTGACAGAGAAGCAACCGGACTGGATATCTGTCCTTTGTCACACTGGTGTCAGAAGAGGGATTCGTTAAATTGCGGTTTTGTTAGTGTTTTAATTAAAACCTTTGGTGTCCCTATTGAGAAAACAAAAAAATAACGAATTTTTCTATGCAAAGAGTACTTTAGGCTGGGGAGATCATCTTGAAAATCTTCATGTCGACTCCTTGAAAAAATTCTGAACTTGACATTTTAAAACATAAAAGCACGGGCATTTTTTTCTAAAAGTGCGTTTTAAGTTTGTCTTTTTTTATTCAAGGAGTCTCAAAAGGTGTATTTCTGGTTACATCGAATTTTTGGGTGGACTGCAGTACTTGCTCTACTTACTAAAGGTAAATAGTACAGGAAGTAAAAATTTGCTTTCTTAAAATTACTCTGTACTTACTACTTGTGTTTTGACGTTTCAAGAGGACTAACAGTTATATACTTCGGTTTAACCGCCCGCATCTGCCATAACCTTGATATTTAACACGAACAGACCTGTAAATAATAGCCTTTAATTTCTCCGAGAAAATTCTGGATTTATTATACGTTGTTATTATTTTGCGGAAATAACTAAAGAAGCTGGCAGCTCAAATGGTACTGTGTTACGGAGTAATCCCATCACGTATAACAAAAAAGAGCCATATTTCAACGGATAATTGCGGTGATATAAAAAGGTTTTCCGTGAGAAACTGTATTACATAAATACATTAGGGTTCTTTTTAACCTTTTATTAGGTTTTCCGGTATGATTAATTCCATGATGAAAGCGAAATGACGTTATTATGCTGTCACTGTAACTTAAGGGTAAATCGTTCTTTGCTCGGAATAATGATACAAGTGAAAAAAGTGCAATGTGTACACTCGTATGACATTCACTGTTGTGCAGCCATGGAAAAACTAATTGAGTGCATTACGAGGGCAGAATATTTCTAAGTCCCACATTGTGTTGCAACTCAGTTTACATAAGTCGATATTTCCAACATGCATCTGAGTTTATTGATAGTCTTTGTTCCAATGTTATCGTCTGTTGGACAAATGCTATGCCTTGAATCACCACTCGCAATTGTATTTGCAAGTATGATATAGTATACCAAAATATGTGATATTTGATATACAATGAATTATTTGACAAAAACGTGTGCTTTAACGAGAAGTATATTTTTGGTGTAGAAAGATTTTCTCTCTATTACGTTTACCAGATACACAACAATCATCAAGAATAGAGAGGACTCCAGAGGCTACTGAATCTTTCATGAAAATATCTTAAAATTGACATTTAAATTAAATTAATTACTGTCATTGGATTCAGCGGACTCCATAATTGTATCTATTTTGGTGTTAATAAGATGATTGGTATTTCTTTTAAAATTTGTTGGTAAATTTAATCAAAAGATTATATAGTCATTCTGATGTGTTGCACTCACATAACTTTCTCTACTCTTGCTCAAAATATTCTTACAAAGTATTATTCCTCTATCTTCATATTAGTCGAGATAAGCAATTGCAGGAATTATCCTACTGTTAATTTTCTTGTAGATGCAAGGGCAATGTGGGAATCAGCAGGCTTTGAGCGATAGTGAAATCTTCCAAAGCTGGTCGCTGTATGAGGGCTTGATATTCCGTTCTCTTGGGCACGGCCAGAGAAAAAAGTGAATAACGACCCTCTACTTAAGAAAAGTGTAAGTACTGCAAAACTCACACAAATAACAAGGACAATCTCCAAAATGGTTCACTCCACAAGAAAATGCACTTGGACATTTTTAAATTTGTGTAATTATAGTAATATTTGGTCTAACTCTTACGGTTTACCAGTTATACAAAAGTAATCAAGAGTAAACAGGACTTCATGGACAATAGCCAGAAAATTCAAAATATACATTTCATTTGTCATCAACATATCTTAAACAAATGGCGTTTTAGTACCATTTTTGAGAAAATAATTTTCGAAAAATTTTGCTTGTAAAGTGTGGTTTAGGGCAGACTAATTTTTTTTCAGAATTTTCGTGTCGAATCCTTGAAAGGCATTAAACTTAAATACCAACTTTGGTCTTTAACCAACTTTTCGTCTTTGAGTTATGCTGTTTACAGAGAGACACATACACAGATCTTTTTCTAAAACAGCTTTTTTTTTTTTTTTTTTTTTTGGATTCAGGGGACCTCAAAACATATATTTCCGGTGAAATCTCGACATCGAGTTTTTGGGTCAATTACAATACTTCCCCTACTTACTGTACGTAGTAGCGAAAGTAAAAATGGATGTGTACGAGTATATATGTAACGCCTAATCTCCGAAAACGTTTGACCGACCACCTCCAAGATCGGCACGTGACTGTTATTTTCTTCATGGAGAAGGTTTGTGTCCTGTCCATTTTACTATGCAGTGTACTACATTCACATGGTTTTTGTCTACTCGGTTTTCTTTTACTTAACACTTTCATATGTCCTTTACTGGCCCTTCAACATACAATTAATACAATTTTCTATATGTTTGTAATATAAATGCAACTTATTACATTCACCTGGTTTTCTCGGCATCCTTTTCTTTTACATAACACAATTACATTTCCTTCTTTACTATCTCTTCTGTTTTTATGAAACACAATCGCATTTCCTTCTCTACTCCATCTTCTACAAGCAATTCATACAGTTTTCTGTACGATTGAAATAGAAATGCAACGTATGGCTTGTTTCACTCGTTTTTCTTCTTGTAGTATTTGTTATTGTTTAACCGTGCATTTGCATAGTGCCTTCCCCAAGTTCTTCTATTTTTTGTTCTTTACGATATACAAGAGGTTAAGTCTTTAAGCGTATTAAGTAATATTTTTTAAACAGGGATAAATAATTAAACCATGAGCAACGCCGGGTATTTCAGCTAGTAAGTATATAAAAGTAGACCGGTGAACTTGGCATTCTTCTATATAGTGCTAAAGTTTATCTTAAATAGCTTCGGAGGTACTAGGCCATTAGTTTAGTAGGTTTAACATTGGGGTATCCCCCTTAACCCTTTAATTTGCAAGTCATTTTGCTGCCTATGACGTTCCTCCTCTAATTCCTAAACCGGTTTTCATATCCTTTTCGGAGACACCTTTGCTGAAGCGATTCCAATAGCTATCGTTAATGATACGCAATCAAAGCCAATAGTCAGGAGTTCGAATTCCAGCAACTGCAGTCAAATGTGCTTGTGGTAAAGGAAGGGGAGGGCCCAAGTAAAATAATCGGTGTAATAGCATGCTTGGGAGCTGACGGGGTTATATTTGATTGCAGTTGAATGGAGTTTGGTTTTTACTCTTAAAAAAAACACCATAGTTTTATTTAATATATTTAATATTTAGACAATACCAGTAAACTGTAAATACTTGAATTCTATTTATTTAGGTTAGCACAAGAAGAAATTAGAAAGAGTCTATAAGATACCTCAAAACTTAAATTTATATGCATCTTATAAGTCACTGCCAATAGGTGGGTTAATAATTCTTTATGAACTTCGTTCTAAGCGAACAGAGTTGAAGTTGATTATGTTGAATACATAAAACATATGGAAAAGCAGTTGCATATTTTAGTTTATGAACCTTAGCGTTTTAAAATATACACACGCAGCAGGGAATCGAAGTGAAGTCCGCAGCACGAATGTGCTGGAGGAACCATTCAATCTGTCGGTAATTACTAGCGTTGTAATTAGAAAATGAGAGTTATTTGGTAAATGTCTTATTATGGCACATTAGTGTGGTGGAAGGTAAACCGTCCAATGTCTCCCCTCTAACGCGGCAAATTGTCTTAATACAGTGGCCCCAGGCCCTGGATAACAAAAACCGAAACGCTGGTAGCGTGTTCCCAAGACAATCACTTAATCGGCACCTGTGTCCCGGGGGCCCCCGCCGGTAAATTGAATTAAATTAGGGTGCCGCGCTCTGTAATTCGGCTTGGCGGCGGGCCCTCCTCTGCCCGCGGGCCACAGCACGCGAGCCTATCTCACAACATCCTTCGTGGACCAATCCTCCGCGTGATTCTTCAACAGGATCGAAAATTGCTTCTTAAGTTGCAAAGCGTTCAACCCATTGACCCATTGACATGTATCTGGATGCCGAAATTACCAAAAACACTAATTTAATAACATAACAACTAGCGCCAAAAGAAATAATTAATAACCTTAAGGTAATGAAATATTTCCATCCAAAATTAATTCCATCTGGTTGTTTCTTTTTGGAATGTTTTCTTTCAAACAACAAAAATGTAACATAAAAAAAGAGAAAGAAAATTTGTTCTTCGCTAAGAAAAGTAACAATGTAATACAACTTAACTATGCTATGGAATGCTGACATTAGCTACAATGCCTTCTTTTTTACTGTATAATTTTAGTCTTTCCTCCGCTTTTCCTCAATCCCACTTTCTTACTAGCGTTTGATATTTAGACAGTGAACAGTGACCCTGCAACTAGTATAAACTGATGATGAAAACTAAATGGAAGTCTACTTTACCCTGTTTATTTAAATATAGCCTAAATACTTATTTAACAAATTCACATCTAAGGTTTTATAATGGTTCGTTTCACCAGGCATTATTTCACTGAATAAGAAATAGTTTGGAAGCAGAACTTGCCAGTCGTTGCTGCAATAAGTTTGAAATAAGTTTGCAATGTTGTTGCTAGCTTAATATAACTAAACAGGGTGGAAGCGAAATGATCCGTCAGACTCTAACAGCGAATTCCTCATGTTGTGAATAATAACAATAATAAAAATAAAAATAAAAATCTGCATACTAGACCCCGGCACCTAATTTCTTAAACCGGGGTCAATATTCAGATCTTTATTATTTTATTACAAATATAAAACAAATATACACTTTACAAAATTTACAGATTAACAAAATAAAATAAAATAATTTAAAACACAACATTTTAACATCCTAAAACCACACCTCTTCTAACTAAAATTAAGAGAGAAAAAAAAAAAAAAAACAAAAAACAAATTACCAAAATAAATTTTAAAAAAAAATCCATCTCATCCCTAATCATACCTATTCAAAACTTTTATAAATTTAATAAAAAATCTATAAAAATTTTAAAAACTCACCTCTTTAAACACAAGCTCTTATAAATTATAAAATAACTTATAAGAACCTTAACTTTCAAAATCAAAATTTATAAAAAAGCAAAAACTTTTAAATAAAATATTACTGATATCCAGTAATAAAATAAATAACTGGTAACCAGTTACTACTAAATCTACAAATATAAAAGATCCATAACAAAACAAAATATGACCGCCGGAATCCGTGAATAACAAGAAAGTCTAATACCAAAATGTTGAAAAGTTTATAGTTGTCTACAAAAAAAATTATTTTTATCAAAAACACTTATCACCTGGCTGAATTATTATTGATTGAAGGTTCTTGATTTATGGCTATATTCATAGAAAATTGAATAAACTACAACGTTTTCATTTGGCGTATTTCAATAGCCCCAACGGTTTTCGTGTAAATTAAATTTTAAAAACCCACAATTTATTGCAACAAAAAGGCAACAAATTGTGGGTTCTTTTAAATTTTATTTACTAAAAAACCGTCGAACCTACTGAAATACGTCAAAGAAAAACTTATCATTTATTCAATTTTCTATGAATAAATCAAGAACCTTCAATCAATAATAATTCAGCCAGATGATAATTTTTTTTTGATAAAAATATTTTTTTCTAGAAAACTATAAACTTTTCAATATTTTGGCATTAGACTTTCTTGTTATTCACAATATGAGAAATTCGCTGTTAAAGTCTCGCGGATCATTTCACTTCCATCCTGTATATATATATATTATTATTGTGGTTCAGAAACTTTAACTATGCATTGTATACATATACAGAAAATTCCAGCTCTGTATCTCTGATACTTTCTGAGAAAAAGGTACAATCTTTCACAAAAGTAAATACCCAACTTCAGCAAGACCTGCGCGAAGGGTCACCTACTTCCCAGGCGTACTTGCATAGTCATGTTTCCCTTGAAATTCAGACGACATGGCGTATCGCCTCACCTCGCAGTTTTGAAAAGCAATATTTCGGCAGTCCTTTTACATTAACGGGCAAACATTGCAAATTCAACTGCAGTGCACCTGCAGAAAATATATTCGTATTGTGCTTCTACTAAGTTGTGGACTAGAACTAAAATGATTTCAGTGTTGTTTCCTAGGATTACAGACGTAGACTTAATCAGGGTGTGTTTATGCAAATCGATAGTGGTGGACTAAATTAATTCGAATCCCATTTAACGTTTCGTTTTTATTTCCTTCTTTCTTTCTTAACGAGAACATTATTTATATAACCCTGTGGAATATAACATTATACAAAATAACGGAATATATTTCTGGTAAAGCTCCTCCTTTAGATATTTTTATTCCGCACAGTGTTAAAAACTTTCCGTCGTCTTATGAACGCTGCAGTACAATTGCAATTTTACAACTGAATGTTTTATAAGATGTTCATTGCAACTGCTGAAAATAAAGCAGCACTTCAATTGTCAATATTTCTTCCGAAATTAATACTTCCCTTTAAATATTCACATTCAAAGGCATCTTTATAAATTTCGTAGACTATTAACCATGTTCAGATGCATAAGCGTTTAATAGTAAAATGCTGCTTTAATGCCAGTGAATAATCTAATTAATGATATATTAAACAGAAAACAATGCAGTTGTAAATTATTGCAACGTGAAGCAACCGTTTGCACCTAGCAGCGTTGCCATGTTATTTCCAAGCACTATACAATGATGGCATGTCCCCATTACCTCAATTTCTAGCAGTGTGCCTTCATCCGATTCTTCATTCCTCATAAAAAGCTTTAGAGAATTAAATATGCTTTTTAATTTCGTATTTCAGAAAATAAATATGCGAAAGGCGAGGAATGAACTCCAGACAACTAGCCGTTTCAGTTGATCTCAAAACTTGTAAAATCTCGATTAGAAAATTTGGACAGACTCCATTATTTCTCTGAGGCAATATTATTCACACGTTGGAAAGACCATTTCACCAGTCGTCGATGCAACAATTTTGGAGCAGAAATAACCTTTCGTAGCTCACACATTGATAAGACAGATTGAAGCAACAATACCTCACGCCGCCTAATAATGAATCAAAGTCCTTTAATTCAGCCGCTTTGCTGCCGGTAGAGCAATGAGATTTCTCTCTCTGGGTATGCGTGATTTCGTTTAGAAATAATGACGCTAACTACAACGCCTTTCAATAAAAATTTCCACTATTTTTACGAGACGTTGGCGAGCAATGTACATAATAGAACAATTCACCAGTCAGACAAAAGCGTGTTCGCATTTATACACTGAAATATAAATTTCACTCTGCTATTTCAAATGTTCGGCCATTGATTTTATATTTCACCAATGTTTTCATGTCGACTCACCAGCTGGAGTCTGTGCTTGCTTTGAACTAAAAGTTACACTTCCTCTAAAACTGTTACAGCTCTACTTAGGCTTTTAAATTCGCAAGGCTATCTCCCTTTTTGTGTTCGTTTTCTCAATTAATTTTATTAATAATTATTACTGTAATTATTATTTTTAGATTATATTTTGAATTATTAATTTTCTGAATATATAATTGCGACATCAAAACATATACAAATACATTACTGTGGAACATCTATGAATGGAATTTTCTTCTCTATCTCATTTGTCTTTGAGAACCGAAGTAACACATGCAAATGTTACTCAGCTGATGATCCCCAAGGATTTAAGATGCCAACGACGAAGTCTCTGTGAGAAGGTTCTTGGAAATGCTTCCGTGGAAGTCAGACCTTAACAATTAGAGTTGGGGTGCAGCAGGTTTTTCCATCGCATGAGAAGGCAGGAAACCACAGCTAGGCAAGCCTTGAGGAACAGCATAATTAATAATCCTAATTAGTGGTCAAGTTTCGGAAGACGACATGTGGGGGGCAGAACATGGCGTGACACAAACCCGCGACAACAGGTGACTATCGACTGCAAGCAATTTGCGAGAACAACAAAAAGATCTACCAGAACACCCTCGAGGCAGGCGTCAACAATATGGAACGCAATAATATGCTAAACGTGCTTCTTGCACAACAAACAAAGATATGCCAATTTAGAAGGTACGTGGTTGTACGGTTTACAAACAAAGAAACAATGCACCAATATATCTCCATCCAAATTCTTCGTTCTGCTAAAAATCTGTTACATCCAAAAATACGTCTCACTGGGTTCAGTTTACTGTTTACCTCTTCTACTTTAGAGTAGAGGAAGCATTGTACTCCACCCAAAAATTTGATTTCACTGGATATACGACTCTTCAATAAAAATGTCATTGTAGAAAACAAATATGTGAGAAAAAGAGAGGTCAGCATAATTCAAGAACGAAAATTTGGAGAAATATGTATTAAACTTTGCATTTCACTTAAGCATTTTTGCAACACGAACATTTTTAAGAAACCTCTGCCACACACAAACTTGCTAAACAAAAATAGCTCCAACGCTTTTGATTAAAATACTTCAGGTATGCACATTGCGGCATTGAATTTTTCAGTCTCACTACCCATTTACAACCTTGTCCCACACGGCTAGTGTGGTAGAAAAATTAATTTAATCTCAATTGACCTTATAGTTGGTTAAACTATGATGGTACACTACTTAGGTACAGTATAGTAAGTCGCCATTAGGATATCTCTAATATGTATTAGAGATGTTCTTGTGTTGTTCACCGGAAACATACAAGTTGGAGAATTTGATATGTCGGCACGTTGGCCATAGTACCTCAGTGGTTAGAGCAGCCAGACGAAGATCGGAAGATCTCTGGTTCAAATCCCGACTATGGCATTGAATGTTTCTGTCTTACTCTAGCCCTCTACAACCTTGTTCTACAAACAGCTGGAATAAAATTGCTTAGTATCATTTTTCAAAACATTTTACACCTTTTAACGAAGTTCTAAATCTTAACTCTCACAAATTATATTTTCCTTAACAAAAATGTCGCTTCTGCTCCCATAGAGATTACGTCCACTCGTGGAGCCAACCCCACCTTTACGAAAAAGCAAAAAAAGGAAACACCATCCGCGATACAGTTGTGTAGCGGCAGCAACAAGTTGTTACAAGTTCCAAATCTTAATATTACTAACCCATATGATCAATCAAGGCGCTGTGCCGTGTATGACAGACGAATTCGGCGTTCCAGACATTACTCATTATTCTTTTTGTCCACGGCTGTACACTATATACTTTCGCATAATTCATTATTGTTACACCAAAACGACTATCTGCACACTTGCTTTTCTTCAATGTCTACACTATGGTTTCAGTACATCACTAAATCAATTGCTCATTTTCAATAAACATATACACAGTTAATGGTATTTAAAATTGGATTCTCATTCATTAAAAATAGCTATATAATAGGAAAAATAAATGTTTTAAATAAATTCAATTTTGTACATTTCCTCGGCAAAATTATTTGGAAGGCATTTTCCAACATGCGCTTGTCGCTGTTTCAGGATAAACGCCGTCTCAGCATATAAAAAATTTACACGGCTTATAAACTGTACCTATCTATATCTCAGTTTTTTTTTCCCGAATAACCTGTGAAGTTTTCTTCATTTGCACTAATTTTGTATAACTGGTGAACCATAACATATGGACAAAAACGTATTGCATAACACGCGTAGATTCTTTAAAAGACAACTTCTTTCATATAACATTTTGAGGCATCAATATTTCAGAGATATCCGTCGTTATTGGTTCGACTTTTTCCTGAATTTGGCAGGTTGAAGTGTTGTCTCCAGTAAGTGTATGTCTAGATGTCATGGGAAGAGTATGGGAGTTCAAAGTCAGTAGCATGGGAATGCAACACGTTATATCTTCCTCTTGTATTTACTTATTTATTTATTTATTTATTGATTCAAACAATCCTTCTGGGTTAAACCATTTAGCATACACTTCTGTAAACAGTATAAGGCGATACCCCTTTCTGATGCGCACGTGTTAGTTTAGATTTCTGCACATTCAATTATTATGAAAAAGTTAGGTGCATCGTTTTAGGTTATGTTGACTATTTGGTGATTCAAAGAATGCAATCTGGACTGAATGGCTACATATTAGTTAATATAAGTATAAACGATACATAGATTAACATCTGTGCATTGAACTCTCAACAAGCACAGTGCATATACGAGTATGTATGTACGTGCAGGGTGATCAACTGACGTAACCACCAAAATATTAAATTACCCTTTGGCTTCACGAGAGCAATATTAGTCGTGTATCAAGCGTAATTCAGCTGTCGCAAAATGTTGCCCTTTGCATTGTGCTATCATTTTAAAAGTATGAGGTGTTGCATTTTCATGGCGTCCTTTAACCATTCTTCAACATACTATTACTTCTTTTTATTTTACGACGCTCTTGAATACAAATACTTGTTCATTTAGCGTTCTCCTCCAATATTTATACTAAATGGCTAATTTGTCAATTTAGCATCCTGTAATATTTTAAATAAGCTGCTTTTTTGAGTACTATACTTTTAGAGTTTAATTTTACATTTCCTAATGTGTTTAATATTTTTTTTTTTAAATTTATTTATTATTTGAAGTCGCTTCAACATAAAAGTCATATCGCGACTAAACATTGAGGAAAAAAAAGGAGGAAACATATCATGAAGTTTACAATGAGTTTAAATATTAAGTTTGCATGCTTTGATGAACTTGATGATTTTCTTATGATACTGTTGATCACCCAAAGCTAGCTGAAGGTTCTCAGGAACTCCATACTGAAGTCGCTGGTGAGTGTATCTTGGGCAAACAGTGAGCAGATGCTGAACGGTAAGAGTAGAATCACACAGAGTACATTTAGGAGGAAGTTCACGGGACAGAATGTAGGAGTGAGTAAGCGCAGTGTGGCCAATGCATAATCGGGTTATTAGCACCTGGTCTCGCCGGGTTAATATTTTGTGGAATAGTAATTTTGGATTATAATTCAATAAATTTGTTATTTTAATAAACTATTACTTATTCTTCTTCTTAGCAAACCTTATTCTTCTATCGACTTTATGGACATTTAGATAAACATATGCAGAATTGTCTTACTGCATATTTTCTTTAAGACCTCGTCACTAAGTGAAGGCTTTGAAATTCCTTTCTCTTTGCATG
>CM060963.1:21744570-21794570 GCA_030765045.1 Tenodera sinensis
GCACGTCGGGTATTTCAGTAGTGCAATATAAGGCCTCTCTTCAGCTGATGTTCTTCTAGAGGAACCAACTAGGCGACCTAAAACACCTCACTCAAGTACTTCCACTGCTTACTTCTACAAATCAAGTAATTTCGCCAAGCAAAGCCTTAGAAATTGTTTCTCCAGTCCCTGCCATATAAAAACTAAAAGTGGTTCAGTCGAGTGAGGGATGTAGTGGAACAGAAAACACGAAATTAAAATGTTATGTATGAATCTGTTACTTAGGTCGTGAGGCAAGACAAGAGCAATTCCCCTACCTGCGCAGTGGCAACTCTTCACCTGAAAGACTGATGTGGGAGAAGTTGCGCAATCATGTATGCGCAGAAGCCATAACGTTTCCGTCCACGAAGGAATGAAGTTCACAAACATAGCTTTAGCACATATTGCAAATGACATTAGCAATATGCATTATAACGAACAAAGTGATTTGCCTATAACTATGGCTATGTGCCAACAATTACTTCATGTGAACTGCAATTGTTTCAGCTGGACGCTGTTATAGTAATGTTTACTCACTCGCGGCAAGTTCGCCCTCTTGCCCCCTCTCAGCCGTTTCGGATAGGGAGGGAAGGAAAGAGATGTTCAGGTGCCACCTCAACGTCATAGTCACGTGTTTTCTAGCCAATAAGGCGTAGTTTGTGTCAGAGTGC
Source organism: Tenodera sinensis (assembly GCA_030765045.1). Classification (NCBI taxonomy): domain Eukaryota; kingdom Metazoa; phylum Arthropoda; class Insecta; order Mantodea; family Mantidae; genus Tenodera; species Tenodera sinensis. The sequence goes on from CM060963.1 coordinate 21,745,260, forward strand.
GTGTGAGAGTACTTGCCTACAGTTTAACAGTGAAATTAAATAATTCTGAGCAATAAGTCCACTCCATTGTGTAATAGTAAGTTTGTTAAGAGTTCTGACGATGGCAGAAGCAAACAAACGTTGCGTTATTCACAGTCAAGCCAGAGAAATTGTGTATAATGTGTAATTAGGTGTAATCTTCCTGAGAAAGATGGGAAACAGCTGTAACGCAGCACTTTCCCTATTGACTCTGCCTGCGCATTATATGTCATTTACCCCCATCGTTCCTGATGTTGCGCCATTCACCCCATCGGAGAGGCAGAGATTGTTAAAAGGTACTTTTATTTTATATTGGAAGTTTAAATTTTGGTTAATAAGTGATGAAGAAGCTACTTTAAATGACATTAAATGTTCATTCAGTGTTGAAATTTTATGTTATGAACAATAAAAAAAAATTGTAAACATAAACAGTAAAGTATTATAAGACTATTTGTAAAAATGCGCCATCTATCCCTCCTTTACTCGATGTTATTTTAATTGTGATTCCTTTAAGCTGTTCGGTAAAACGATGACTGAATTTGAAAAATGGTACAAATGTTGCTTAAATGTATACAATAAACTGGTGAAGTTTGTAATGCAATATTACATACTGTTTATGTAAACAAAAAATCTGAAGTACTGCATCCGCATGTCTCTGCTCACTCTTCTATAAACTATCTTACATAAGCTAATTCTTCTATTTACTTAAAGTTTTATGCAAATAAACGTTCATTATCTACACATTTACACATTTGGTTGTGGGCATAAGGATATAGTCAATTTTCTAAAAAACAAATCGTTATATCTGAAAGTCTATGCTCCTTGCATGACAAACAAATTGAAAAAGAATGATTAATTCTTTAAAAAGTCATATCAACATTAGAGGTATCAGAGAAATGTCCATGGCCTCAAAAACAAATGTTGTCTGACAAATTGTGTGTTTCAATAGTACACAGTTTTGTGTAGTAAGATTTCCTCTGTCTCCCACGATTTACTAGTTATACTAAGGTCACTTAAAATGAAGACTTCAAAGGCTACTAGTAGAATATTCAAGATTCACTTGATCTGCATGCACTTATCTCCAATGTATCTACAGTATTTTAATCAAAATCCTGTGAGCCAGTTTTGAAAAATGTAACGTTTTCCATGTAAAGAGTAGCTTGGACTGGAGGGATTCAACCTTGGAAGATGAACTTAAATAACTTTGGTACTAAACGAACTTTCCGTTTTTGAGTTATGCCGTTCACACAAACGCATAACCACCCACACAGCCCAGGAACACTACCCACCCACGCAACCCCATCTAACCACCACAGCACTCTCACCCCTACACAAGCGCGTGCGCGTAATTTTCTATAAATGCTTTTTTTATTAGATTCAGAGGTAGCAAAACATGTATTTTCGGTGAAATTTCGATATCAGATTTTGGGTGGAATCAATACTTCCCCTGTTTACTATACGTAATAAAGTAAAACGGTTGCCTGATTACTAGTTCTGAAAACGTTGCATTCGTGAACGATGCATAGAGATAGGGTTAGAAAGAGGGGTGAGAGGGAGAGGGGGAGAGAGAGAGAGGGAGAGGGAGAGAGAGGGAGAGGGGGAGAGAGAGGGAGAGGGGGAGGGAGAAAGAAGGGGAGGGAGACGGGGAAATATGGGAAAAGAGAGGGAGAGGTGGAGTGGAGAGGCGGAGAGGGTAAGAGGAGGGGGTGAGAGGACAAGAGGGAGAGAGGGGAGGGAGAAGAGAGAGAAAATCACTACGGCCGACGCAATAATGCGAGCGGCGGTATCGATTCCGCCACTTACGAATACTACATATATATTATGAATTAAAATGTTGCCATTACACCAATTTCTATTAACTGTAAAATGCTCATTTGAGCTGCTATTTGTGGATGACCTTTCGCTCTCTACTTGGTTACAACTTTTTGGTCTGTATTTGTGGCCTTACGTTCCGGACAGTTTCATGATTATGTTCTCTTTTTGTGAAGGTTCACCTCCAGGCCACCCGCATTCTCTACAGCAGGAGATACCAGAATGCTACTACCAATGAATTTATAGCTAACATAAAGGACGAGCTTGGAGACAAACGGTAGGTGGGGAAGAAAGGTGGCAAGAAAACATGAACTATTGCATCAAAGCAACATGCACGTCAAACAACATTATTTGGTCGTAGTTGTAAGGCATCACATAAAATTATATTTGACAGAAACTATAAACGATATCAAACTACAATTCTAGAGACACGTTAAACACTGCTCAATGAATGGTTTCTGTTGTTTAAGGGACACTGGGAGTGAAAGTTTGGTCAAAATTGTTTTTTTACCTTAAAATGTTCCTGGAACTCCTGTGCATTTGGATCAGCTAACATTGTTCATATCCCCCACTCCATGTGGTCATTACGGCCCTTTCAAATAGCGCTCTTCCCTTAACGTACACAGGATGCTCCTATACAAAAGCCAGTTTTTCTCAAAACTACATTTCTGCACATTCCAAAAGAAGGTCGCGCCTGAGTTTTACTTCAAATTCAATGAACATTTCCAAATAGCAGCTAAACAAAACTATGATTCAATATTGATGTCATCATTAACATGATTTCCAAAAACATTTTTTTTGTATGAAAAAAACAATAATTTTTAAGATTAAATGTTCTCTGTTATTAAAAAACTATGTACAGCATAATCAGCAAACGTATTTGAAATATCTCTTCATACAATTATTACCCATGTTTTGGAGTATCAGTTCTGCCAATATAAATTAATTTTGAAAAGTCAATAGACGCAAGCTCTATTTTGAAAATGTGCCTATTAAATTCATAAAATAATTTATATATCATAAACGAATTGTCCAATTTTAATTAAATTTGGTGTACCTCCTATTCTTATATAAATACAAACACAGTAAAAATTTCAGAAAAATCTATCAAGAAATGTGGAACTTTCAAATTTCACTCCCAGTGTCCCTTAATTATCCTAATTTAATTTTATATATATATAATATTAATATTCTATAAATTATAAGTAAACGCGCCATTTTATTCAGGAAGAATTTTTACTGAATATATACAATGGTACTTGCTACCTAAATTACGTAAACAAACCGTACACTCGGCAATAATACAACGCTTGCCTTAAAGAGTTATTTACCAATAGTTCTGCATCAGCTGCACAGTAATCCACGTCTAAAGCCAAATATAGTTTTTACGATACTATTCTGTTTAGTAGTTTTACAGTATTCTTTTTGACTATCTGAAGTGGAAACGAACAATGGCGGTGCACATCGAGGTGCGTTTCACCTATGAAACCCGTAAAAATGCAAGAGCGACTTCCCAGATCTATCAACGTTACCCCAACAGGCGACACCCAGCCCACACCACTCTAAGATTCGAAAGAGGCAGCTATGTCGTATCAAATACCCCTATAAATGTCCATGTAAACCTTGCACACCAGAGTTTAAAATCTTTCCAAGAGTTCGGCATCATGCAAAAAGTGTATCGAAGTTGGCAGCTGCAGTAAATAGTTCATTGAAGTGTTATATGTTTATTTACAGTATTTGTTTCCTTTTTACTTATTTCCTCTCTTTTCCTCCATATTTCAGAGACCCTAACACGTACATTGAGACGGGAACTTCTAGGTATATATTTGTAATTTTAGATTAAGAATGTACATATATATATGTACATTCTTCATCTAAAATTACAAATATATATATATATATAAGACTTTTAGATATAAGTATAATTTTGTATTGTGCAAAGAAGCTGCCTCTCGAAAGTATGTTGACCTGAGCACATTTCTGAAGGCCAGAGGACAAAGCCCCCTTTGTTTATCTCGCGCCGAGGGACACTTTGCCAGAAGTCCAAGGACACAGCTGGGGAAAATACACCCCTCCTCCATAACGGGACTAGAGAGAAAGTGCGGGGGTGAGATATAAATAGGAAACTTGGAAGAGAACGGTGAGGCCGTCAGTGTAGCAGGTAGCAGGTAGCAGCAGTTCCAGAGCGGAACGCACACAGAGCAAGCCCGACTAACCTACCCTATCTGAACTACCCTCATTACACTCCCAAACCTTCAATCCTTAACAACACCCTTCCTTGTAGCCAGATCGGTGTCTCACTGGGTTTTTTTACCTTGCAAAAGGACTTTGTCCAGTAAGTTCATTGGAACTCGCACTAAAGCGGCTTAGGCTGTGAGACAAATTCGATCGCGCAAATCGCAGCTACTCCCACACAAGCATAAACATGACCAAATACCCCACCCACGACTCCCGTGCTCCATCCTCTTCGAGGAAGAAAGACAAACCGGAACACAGCCCCCAACATGACGAAAACAGCTACGACAGTGCAAGTGACGATGACATTGCCCACTCCGGCACATCTCACTCAACGAACCCATCGAGCTACACCACTAGAAGAACTGACTTTGACCCCCATGGCACTCATCCGCTATACGTACTGCACTGCGAAGAAGATTATAGAAACCCCTTTTATATCAAAAAACTGCTGGTTCGACACGGACTTGATCCAAACATAATAGTCTCAAAAACCAGGATCAACAATCCACCTCAAACATACAAACTACTTTTTTCCAATGCACAAAACGTAGCTATATTCAAGCAAGCAATGAATAACAAATTTGGTCCAGGAGCGAAATTCGTGACTGTGCTACCTCAACAAACCCATGACAGAGGTAACACCACTACTACAAAACAGAGGTTTACAGCAATCGTAAAAGGCGTCCCCACCTCCATTAATGACGAAGAAATACTTGAAAGTCTCCATATACGCTACCCACACATAACAAAAGCCACCACAATCATAAGTAACAACAGACATACCACCCTAGTGAGACTCTTCACACAAGACATACATACACACGAAAAACTGCTCAGCGAAGGGACATTCATGGAAGGCCAACGATTCTTCACTGAACCTTCGAGACATAGCATTAAACATGCACCATGCAAAAAATGTCAACGATATCAGCACAATATGGAAGAGTGCCCTCGTGACCCCCGCTGTTTCTACTGTGGTGCAGCGAGACTTACCTGGCAATGCGACCACCGTGAGAATAGATCACTCGAACCCTACTGTACAACATGCGACTCCTTCGGTCACTATACGGGTCAAGTCCGATGCCCCAGGTACCCCCGCGAACCCCCGACATCAGCCAGTCACGTAAACGACACGAAGATCTTCCCCCACAACAACCCGCCAGCACCAACGCTCGACTTAACTGACGCCGGATTTTCGCATGAGCAAAATTCCCGAAGAAAAAAAGAAATTATCAATTGAAGAAGCCACCCAAAAAATCAAGGAAATAAACGACAGTACCGCAGCAAACTTCATAATAGTTAACCAACAAGTCAACAGAATGCAACTTGAGATGACTGAACACATTACCAAAGTCACCGACAACATCGTAGACAAACTTCTGAAAGTTATCACATTGGCAATATACGAGATAACCCCACCACCACAACGCGAAAAAATCCTCAAGCAAATTTCTGAAACAACAAAAACAATCCTCAAAAAAAAACCTAAATGCTACCAAACTAGGAGGGCAACTTGCTGTCACCACATGCAACACAACACACAGAGTACCAGAAAGAACAGCTGTTCCCCCTACAGCATAAAGAAAACATGACGCATCACACCACAACCAGGCACAACAATGGCAAACGTCATCAATGTAACTCACAACAACCTCAAGATACTGTATATCAACATTAATGGACTAGGCACAAAAAGACCGGAATTACAACAAATAATTCAAGAAGACAAACCGGACATCATCGCTCTGAATGAGACTAGACTGAGACCACATAAAAAACACGAAATTCAACAGTACACATGCTACAGGAAAGATAGACAAGACGCACCCGGTGGTGGCGTAGCCATCCTAGCAAGACCGGAACTTAAACCCATACACATCAGCCTGCCACAAAATTTTGCCCACGAAGAAGCAATAATTATACAAGTTACAATACAGAAAATCAAGCATCACATAGCCACCATTTATACTAAAGAACAGTTGCAACGAGATCTCATCAAATACCTCAACCAGCAATTCAAAAATTTAATTATCATCGGTGACCTTAATGCCAATCACAAGGACCTCCTAGACGAGATAACAAACCGAAACGGAAAACTATTGAAAACCATTCTTAATGACACATCACTAAGACTTCTCTACCTTCCTGGACCCACAAGAATTGGATGGCGAGGCGATCAACCCACATCTCCCGACAAAGTGCTTGTTACCCCTACACTGATGAACAGGATCCAGGACGTAGAAATAAAGCCACCAATCACATCAGACCACCTACCCATAATAGTTACCATAGCAACCAAGACATGGAGCACTGAAAAAATACAACCTATTAAAATCTTTGACTACACTAACGCCGACTGGAAACTTTTCACAAATCACATCGAGAATAATATGAACAGCCTAGTACCAATCAACATAACATCAATACAACAATTAGATGATCTCACAACAGAAATAACAAACGAATTAGTGCAAGCCAGAAACGCCGTCATTCCGCAGAAAACAAAAATATTTTCCAGCTACAATAAACCATTACCTAAGGAAATAATACTACTAATAAAAAAGAAACGCCACGCATATAGACAGTACATCAAGACACACGACGAGCACGACAAACTAATATTAAATCACTTCCGCAATCGAATCAAAGAAGAAATTAAAAAACATAATGAATCTACATGGAAAAACACAATCGACACTATTACAAAAGCTAGGACCACTGAACCACGTAAATTTTGGCAATTCATTAAAGTGACCAGGAAAAAAACACAATTCACATACCCCCTGCAAATAAATAAGAAAAATATCAGCTCCACAGAAGAAAAACTACAGATCTTCCACAGACATTACTCCAACGTTTTTACTACACCGAACGCACCAAACTTCCATAAAACACACTTCAACAGCGTCAACAAGCACATCAAGAACAACCCGGATTTATACCAACCCCAAATAAACACTGATGACCTAAACCCCGATGACGACCTAGAAAGACCCATTACAATAAATGACTTCAGAACCACCACAAGACGCCAAGGAAACACCGCCCCGGGAGCCGACACAATAACCTATCAAATGCTTAAAAACCTTCCCCTAAAAATGATTGAAAAAATAGTTCACCTATATAACCTTCTCCTAAAACACGGCTACCACCCATTATCCTGGAAACATGCGCACATGATTTTACTTGAAAAGCCAGGAAAACCTAACACCAACCACGAGAACTATCGCCCCATCTCTTTAACTGCAACACTATCTAAAATTCTAGAAAAAATACTAGTCAGAAGACTTCAGAGCTACATCGAAGACCAAAACATTATACCGCCCACCCAAGCAGGCTACAGATCCACCATCACCATTCAAGACCAGCAAATCCGAGTAATTTCAGAAATCCAAAACAATATCAACAGAGGATTCACAACCATAGGAATTTTCCTAGATATTCAAGCTGCCTTCGACCGCTGTTGGACCAATGGACTTCTCTACAAAATGACGACTTTAGGAATACCTTCTAAAATAACACGCTGGACTGCAAGCTTTCTTCACGACAGAACCGCAAAAATAAAAATCAATAACTCACTATCGCAAACTATAACACTTCAAGCTGGAACCCCGCAAGGTAGTGCCATCTCTGGGCTACTATACAACATATACACCTCCGACACTCCTCAACCAATATACCCAACTATTAGACTCGAACAATACGCTGACGACACTGCCTATCTTAGCACCGCACCTAGACTACGTAACGCACAACCACGACTCGAAAAACAACTTAAAATATTCACCAAGTGGGCAGACAAATGGCGACTCACAGTTAATCCAAGCAAAACTCAAGCCATCATATTCCGACGTAAGATAAAACTAAAGCACCGAAAAGCCAAGATCAAATTCAAAAATCACCACATACCCACCAAAACTACAGTTAAGTACCTAGGCATCACACTTCACAGCAAACTCCAGATGAAAACTCACTTCAATCAGAAAATATCACAAGCAAAAAACGCTATCTCCACCCTACATTATTTATCCAAAATCGGAAATATCGGACTATCAACATCCATCCTTAACCAGCTTTATAAAACCATCGTCCGCCCCAACTTCACATACGCCGCCATCGCCACCTACCCACTAGCGACACCAACCATCCTAAACCGCCTTCAAGGGATTGAGAGAAAGTGTTTAAGAATCGCCAACAGACTCCCCCCATGGCACAAGACATCCACCCTATACGACGATTGCAGAGCAACTCCACTACATGAACACATCAAAAAGCAGGCAATCAAGTACATAGACAACGCAGACGTCAGACCACACAGACAACAACTAATCCACAACGCCAGCAACTACAAAAAAACCTCAAGCCAAGCACCACCCATCATCACACTAATGGAAACACATAGAAAAGCCAAAGAAGAAGAAGAACAAAGAACACAGGACCATCTAAACAACCTCAACGAGCTCATCAGTCAAGTTTCTTCCAGACAACAACGCGAATAAATGTGCAACCCAAGAACAACCACAGCACAATTTTCACCAACTTCACAAACTGCAACATAAGAACCAACACCACATTTAAGTTTAAGCCTTGTATTAGTTTGTAAGTTAGTATTTAGTTTTTATTGCATTGTATAATTTGTTCATTCCACTGTATTGTAACCTAAAACTAATAAATGTCCACAAAAAACTAACCCGCGGCTGAAGAGGGTAAACCCCTGAAACAGCCATAGGTTTAATTTTGCCCTGGGTGAGATAAACCCAGGGTAACATTAACCCTTAAATACCCTTAAAAAAAAAAAAAAAACGGTGATGACTGGCGGATTGTCTGTTATTTGATTTAGTTTAAGGGCGCTCAACTTCTAGGTCATCAGCGCCCTTAAAGGATTCATGGCAATAGCCAGATATAAATTTCACTCAAAAACTAAAAATACTAGCAACAAGAAACGTTTACAAGTAAAAAGCAGTGGCAATAGCCAGATATGAAACAAGGTGATAAATATGTCCAAAAGCAGAAACAGATAATTAAAAAAATTTAAATCCTCAAATTCATATTACACTCCGCTAAAAAATTAAAAACTCTATCAACCGCTGTTTTGTCGTCCGCTAGAACTTCTGCAAGTCTGGCAGGCAGCTGCAGAGAATCCCGAAGGTGCGCTAGAGAGCAACACTCTAGCAACACGTGGCGAACTGACAAAAGGTTGTCACACAGCGGACATAGAGGCGCAGGGTCCCTTTTAAATAGGTAACCATGCGAAAAATTGCAGTGCCCTATTCTTAATCGAGCCAAACTAACCTCCTCGCGACGAGATGTGCGACAGGAAGTTACCCAGTTTATCGGAAGTTCTTTGACTTCTCTAAGCTTATTACCGCGGAGAGTTGACCACTCGTCGTGCCAGGACGATAGCACCGCTCTCCGCACTTCAAGCCTTAAGTCTTCCGAAGTAACACGTGAGATGGTAATACTGGGTTCTGTAGTTGCCGTCTTTGCTGCTAAATCTGCCATTTCATTCCCAGGCAAACCTACGTGACCAGGAATCCATGCACACACCACGTCAACGCCAGAAGCGTGTAAAACATGGAGGGCATCCTGGATACGTTGTACAATAGGGTGGGGGTTGTACAACTGACAAAGGCTCTGCAGTGCACTAAGGGAATCGCTCAAAATCAGGCAGTCACCTAATTTACGACGGCGAACATACAAAACGGCTCGATAAATTGCATAAAGCTCTGCAGTAAAAATGGAGGTGCTATTTGGAAAACCGAATGTATATGGTTCGGTTCCATAAACATAAGCACATCCAACACCGTTGGAGCCCTTTGACCCATCGGTGTAAATACATCGACGGCCAGTGTAGCCTGACAAAAATTCTAAGAAACACGTGCGGATACTTGAAATAGGCATCGTGGACTTCTGGTGTATGGTCATCCCAAGATCTACATGGGGCGTACCAGATAGCCAAGGGGGGTAAAGTCTCTCGCCCTTGGCGAACATCACAGGCAGTTCCACTCCAAGCTTCACTAGGAGCTCTTGGAAACGGAACCCCGCAGGCTTTGGATTAAGGGAGCTATTTCTATATCGTTCTCTTAGCGTGGTGGTGAAAAAAGAAGCGAACGTTGGGTGCTTAGGCATACATCTAAGCGCACAACCATAATTTGCCAAGAGAATCTCACGCCGATAATGCAGAGGAGGTTCTGCGGACTCGGCGTAAAGGCTCACCACTGGGCTTGTTGGAAAAGCTCCTGTTGCAATGCGGATGCCCCTATTATGGACCACGTCTAATCTTCTCAGCACATATGGTCGTGCTGACGAATAAACAATACACCCATAGTCTAGCTTGGATCGGACTAATGCGCGATATATTCGCAACAAAACTGTCCGATCCGCTCCCCACGATTTGCCATTCAGTACTCGCATAATATTTAGGGAACGGTCACATCTCGCTCTTAGCTGTGCAATATGCGACGACCAACTAAGCTTCCTGTCCAAGATCAAACCCAGGAAGCGCGTCTCTTCTGCGAAGGGAAGTGAATCTGGACCAAATCGGAGCGAAGGTGGTAATCGTCTCCTACGGCGCCAGAAATTAACGCAGATTGACTTCTCAGTTGAGAAACGGAAGCCGTTTTTCATGCTCCATTCTCTAAGGTTGTCCAAACATTGCTGCAGGCGCCGTTGTAAGAACGCCGTGCGCTGAGAAGTGCAATAGACAGCAAAATCGTCTACGAATAGGCATGACGAAACTCCAGGTGGAACACATTTCCAGATGGAGTTAATTGCTATAGCAAAGAGCGTGACACTTAGCACCGAACCCTGAGGTACTCCCTCCTCCTGAACAAAAGAATTAGAAAAAACCGAGCCGACCCTTACTCGGAAAAAGCGGTCCTTCATAAACTCCTGAATGAAAAGTGGTAGGCGTCCACGCATATTCCAGGCATACAGGGAACGTAGAATCCCTGCTGGCGAGCACGTATCATAAGCCTTCTCAAGATCGAAAAATATGCCAACGGTTTGACAGTTCTTCATAAAGCCGTCCATTATCTGTGTCGATATTGACACAAGATGGTCAACAGTTGAACGGCGTCGTCGAAAACCACACTGGATGTTAGTCAGTAGGTTACGACTTTCTAACCACCATACCAATCGTCCATTGATCATGCGTTCCATCACCTTGCAAACGCAACTGGTGAGGGAAATAGGACGATAGCTGGAGGGAAGATGACGGTCCTTCCCAGCCTTCAAGATGGGAATAACGGTGGCCTCCCGCCAATTTTCTGGGAGTATACTGTCAACCCAAACACGATTATAGACCTCGAGCAGGAATGCCTTACCTTCAGGAGAGAGCTGTTGTAACATTTGTACATGAATACCGTCCGGTCCTGGTGCTGAACATCGCGAAGATTTCAGGGAATGCTCCAGCTCCGCCATGGTGAAAAGGCGATTGTAATCTTCTACGTTTCTAGAACGAAACGTGAAGCCTTGAGATTCCACCTGAGTTTTAAATGGAAGGAACTCAGGGGAGTAGTTTTCCGAGCTAGACACTTGTGCGAAAGCACTGCCAAAGGTATTGGCCACTTCAAATGAATCAACAACAGCTCCTGTGGCTGTTTTTAGTCCCGCTATTGGTATTTGGGTCGTTTTAGCTGCAACACGCCTTAATCTATCCCACACAACCGAGGAAGGTGTGTGTCGGTTAAATGAAGCTACAAATTTGCTCCATGATGACTTTTTGCTATCCTTAATGACTTGTCTGGACCTGGCGCGCATTTTCTTGTATTCGATCAGGTTTTCCAAAGTAGGGTGACGTTGGAAAACCCTAAGTGCACGCCTTCGAGCACGAATGGCATTCCGGCATTCTTCCCTCCACCAGGGGACGGGAAATCGACGGGGGTGTGTAGTCGACCGCGGAATCGATTGTTCAGCAGCAGAGAGAATCGTCTCCGTGAGATGCTGCGCCAAATTATTTACTGAGTCGTGCTCGTTGTACGTAAAGACAGCCAACTGGGTGTAAAGGTTCCAGTTGGCATGGTCCAAACGCCACCTGGGCATACGTGTGGAGTGTGTATGTTGCGTCAAGAGACTAATAAGACATGGGAAGTGGTCACTAGAGTGTAAATCTGAGATGACATTCCATTGTAAGGAGACTGCCAACTGAGGTGAACAAACTGCAAGATCAAGGTGTGAGAAGGTGCTGTGGGAGTCCGAAATGAATGTAGGCTCTCCAGTGTTGAGGAGAGCTAGGTTGTGACTGTCGAAGAAATCGGAAATGAATTTACCTCTCGCACAAGCGCGACTTGAACCCCAAAGTGGGTGGTGCGCATTGAAGTCTCCCACCAACAGAAACGGTGTTGGCAACTGGGAAACTAGATCTTCTAAATCAATGTGCGAGAAGTCATGGGACGGAGGCAAATATATATTACAGATGGTGAAACGGATGTCTGGCAGTACAATACTTATTGCAACTGATTGGATATCAGACTGTATTGGTACAGATTGCATATAAATGTCATCTCTCACAAGTATCATAGCGCCGCCATGTGCCGGAACACCCTCTTCTGGTGTAACATCACACCGTACAGGGGTGTATCGCCTTAGATGGAAAGCGTCTTGAGGACGCAGCTTAGTCTCTTGCAAACATGCGACCAGAGGTTCGTTTTCTTTGAGCAAGAGCTCAAGTTCTGGCCTTTGAGTTCGAATGCCACGTATGTTCCAATGTAAGATAGCCATATTAGTATCTGTGTGGGATAAATATTGCAAGGTAACAGTGTATTACCTTGTAGTAGGCGGTGGTCGGTTCAATTTAGCCCTTTTGTGATCTTTTGGGCTCACACTCTTTTCACATTTATCCTGCCTCTTTTTCACTGGGTTTCTCCCAGTATAGGCAGGATCTTCTTGCATCTCCTCTACCGAGGAGGTGCGTATCCCCATAGCAAATTTCGGTTCGAGAGCCTCGAACCGATTGCTCGTGGATACCGGCGAAGATGAAAGCTGCCGGTCTGTGTCCATCCCGGAGGAATCCTCAGAAGAGGATCTTCGGGGGGATGAACGCTGGCTCTTCTTTCCCTTTGGTTGAGTGGGAACAGACACGTTTTCTTCTTTGAGGAAGTCAGTTCTTACATATTGTTTCTTAAATTTCTTCGGTGATGTAACATAAACAACGGGCTCATTCTTGCCATTGTTGTAGACTGGCAATTTAGACGGTGACCTTGTAGATATGTTCTTTTCCTTTACGGACTTGGTAGGAGACGTAGATTTACCTGTAGATGTTGAAGGCTTTGGAACTGTTCTTGCTACGATAATTTTTTGTGAAATTGTCGCCCCGGTTTGATCGCTGGTTTGTGTAGCGATTTCCCGCTTCTCTGCCGGCCTAGCTACAACAGAGCGATAGGTACCGGACTTTGGAAGGGGGGGCTGTCGGATACGCAGGAGTTTCCGAGCTTCTGAGGACACCTTCTCTTTGACTCGGATTTCCTGGATCGCCCTTTCCTCTATAAACCGGGGGCACTCTCGCGAATTGGCTGGATGTTCGCCGCTGCAGTTCACACAACTGGGAGGCAATGAACATGGAGCGTCGTGAAGGACGCCTCCGCAGTTGACGCAAGAAGCCGTTCTGTTACATAGTTCACTTGTGTGTCCAAAATGGTTATCCTTAAAGCACCGGATTGGGTTCGGGATGTATGGCCTTACTTCTATAGCTTCGTATCCTGCCCTAATTCTTTGAGGGAGATCTACCCGATCAAAGGTCAGGAACAGGGTACGAGTAGGCTTCAATTCACCGCTTTCTTTGCGATGAACCCGATACACACAGGTAACACCTTGATCTTCTAGGTTTTCCTTAATCTCTTCAACACTGAGTCCGTCTAATGCGCGGGTATTGACGACACCGCGTGACGAGTTCAACGTCTTATGTAGGTCAACACGTATTGGATAGCTGGCCAACAGGTTTGCTTTCTGTATTTTAGCTGCCTGTTCTGCTGAATGCGTTTCTACTAGAAGCGTGCCATTACGCGATCTAGTGCATGACTTCACTGGACCAGCTATCTTATCCAGGCCCTTCTGGATTACAAATGGGCTCACCGAAAGAAACTTTTTTCCTTCCTCAGTTCGCGAAATTACTAAGTAGCGAGGACCACAGGACTCAACTACTTCCTTTACACTTGACTTCAGGTATTTTGATTTATTTTGAGTTTTTTGTGAACTCATGGCGCTTTAATCCTCCACCATTGCAAATGTCTCCGATGGCATGCTCACATCCTGGGCGCCACCCCGGCTTAGGTGAGAGTCCTGGCCTGGACCTTGCTCACCCTAGGGTCTCACCTCCCAATGTATAGACAGAGGGACCCAATCGCCTTCAGGAGTGCATCAGCTCATGCAATGGCCCCTCCCCGGGACTGACCTTTATCAGCGGATACGCACACAGATCCTACATGATAACCAGGGGCTGGGACTTACGCTATTACCCAGTCACCCCTTGCGTCACCCGCGCGTAGGTTATCCATCAGACTGTGTACAGGGAGGTAACAGGTGGGAGGTCAAACACAAAAGTGGACCAAAGTTGATTGGGCGTTTGGCATATGCCCTCTCACCTCTTGGAGGAACCCAATCGAGAGTATGGCTTGGGGCCCCGGGTACGCCAAACCCGTACCTACCATAGTAGGAGCCCCTGGGGGAGTTTGATTTCGGAGTTCTCTTCTCCTAGATGAGTCGTCAACCAAGACTAACGAGCCCCATCTACCCGTTTGGAATGTTCTTTGCTTCCCCTCACCTCTTGCCTACCAGTAATCAAAATGACACTTAGTAGGTCGTCTGGCTCAGGTACTGAGCCCCTCCGCCACGACAAGGCGACACTCCTTCGGAGGGGCGGATTGTCTGTGTTGCGATGTTGCTACGAGGGTGAACCGGTATCGCGAATATGATATGTATTTTCGCGTCAAAAACGTAGATGTGTGAAAGACGGCAGTGATTAGCGTAAAGTAAAGCAAATGGCAATCTTAGAACGAAACACCAGAAACTCGCTCAGGTCGGCAATGAAGTGGTGGAAATAAAATTAGTAGACGTCTGTGCTGTGTTTGTCATCTAACCTCGCGCCTGAGAAATATCCCTCTCATGCCTACCTAAATCCGATACCCAACCCCGTTACAAATGGCGCCCAACGTCACAACCCCGTTACAACATAAAGCGTTTTTGGACACAGGTTTACTAGTAAAATATGATCATTTGGTTCACAACTACTTACCAGTGAGCCTTGTAACATTTATTTACACCCTGTAGATGTGTAATGTCTAGTTGTTTACATTATCTCTGCGGAGTGGGATACAGGGGATAGGAAATAGGAAGTTGGGTGCTGTCGTACTTAGATGTATAAGGCTATTGTGGTCTATTTCCTTGACTTCGAGAGGCTTCCTTCCTTACAGGGGTTTTAATCTGGCGGATGGTGTACCTCAGTAGACATAGCACTACCATACCCTTCGCCAAAGGAGGTTATCTACACGATTACGTCGCTCCTTCATTACCCTCTACCCACAAAGCAAAGTTGAAGGGCTAACCAGTCTGTGTACATATTTACTATCACGATTGACTTTGCTTACCGAGTGAACACAAACACCTTAAGTGTACGTAGTGCAATACGACAGAATGCATCTATTTCACCTAAATGGGTTCCCAATCTTCATTTCACAGTGACAGATGCTATCATTGTTCCGTATCACGTGCTGAAATACCTAGATATACAACGTCTATCTTCCCAGTGGCTAATGGAAGCAAGATTATAGATGTGAGCAGAATGTTTAAATTCTGTGTTCGTTTAATGGAAACATTAGGGGTAGCATAAGCACAATAATTAGTCATTAAGAATGAGCCTAAAGTCAACTTTCAGAAAGTTTTCCACAAAAACTAGTCTTAATATTGTGAAATTTCAAACCAAATATGAAATGCGGAGATAAAGGATTTGGAGATAGCCTCCTGTTCGAGTGGTAAGCGAGTTGACATCTCACTTGAAGGTTGTGAGTTCATTTCCACCCGGGGGTGGGGATTTGTCTTTAATTAGGAACATTATCTACTCTGCATAGAGTCTGGAAGTGTGAACGTAAGAATTATTGTGCTTGCGAGAATACGTTAAAAATGACAAAAACCTATAGTAATGTAAGCTAAAAGTTCGAGTATAGGGATATTGGGTAAAAACGAAAGAGGGACACCTCGCGCACCACAACCAACTCAGATCTATTGTTGTTACCAACCCCAAGAGGCCGGGATGAAGTTACAACTGAAAGATAAGGAAATGATAGAAAGAAAACCGTGGTACAAAATTATGCATCCCACCATCCGCCTAAGTGACATGGCGAGACCACGTTAAAGACCATGTCAGAGTGCGCGGCCATGGGATCGAACCGATAACCTCCCGAATGCAGGCAACAGACGTCACCGCCTGAACCATCCCGCTCGGTGAAGTTCAATAACCATCAATGTTTCAAAGCCACAGGTATGACTATAAGGGTTAAGGGAGATATTGGAATAAACTCCTCAACACTCCTCTGCTTTGATTTTGTCTAACAATAATTGTTCTTTCACTTTGGCCATGCGCAGTCTAAAGTTGTTAAGTCGAATATTCACGTAGTCAATGTAGTCATAGAGACTGAGAAACTATTTTCCATCTCCATTACTTTAGTAATCCTTAAGGGAGATTAGGATAAAGAATAATGGTGACTATGGGGTAAAGGTTCCGTTTTATGGCACTACCTCAAAAAACTTGATGCGCTGCCCTCACATAATTTTCTCTACTCTTGTACTAACCATTCTTACAAACTCTTATTCCTGTATCTTCTTCATGTTAGTTGAGATAAACATTTATATAAAGTATCTTATTGCTTATTTCCTTGTAGGTGCAAGGGGAATGTTAGAATACAGTAGGCTTTGTACGATAGTCAAATGTTTTAAAGCTTTGAGATCCCGTTCTCTTTGCACACTTAACATATAAAACAATGTACAACGATGTTCCATTTCACGAGAGTTTTAAGTTTTCAGAAACTGGCACCAATAACAAGGAATATCTCCAAAATGGTTCACTCTACAAGAAATTAGTTGGACATAAATTGTGTTTCAGCGAGTTTTACATTTTTCGTATTGTAAGATTTGGTCTATCTCCTACGGTTTTGAGTTATCCAAGAGTCCTCCAGAGTAAACAGGACTACATAGGCTATAGCCAGAAAATTAAAAATAGACATTTCATTTGCCATAAAAATTACTCAAACGTGGCATTTTAATCAAAATCATTAGAGCCATTTTCAAGAAAATCAAAATTTTCAAACAAAATTTCATGTAAAAGGTAGTTTAGGTTGGAGCAATTTTCTTCAAAATCTTCGTGTCGGATCCTTGAAAGACCGACTTTTCGTTTTTGAGTTATGCTGTCCAAAGACTGACACAGACATACACACACGAACCTTTTTTCTAAAAATACTTTTTTTTTGTTTTGGATTCAGTGGGCCTCAAAGAATATATTTCCGGTGAAATCTCGACATCGAATTTTTGGGTGGAATACAATACTTCCTCTACTTGGCTATACGTAGTAGAGAAAGTAAAAATGCCTTCTTTGGCATTCGATGCGTTTTGTTTGGTGACGCTAACCACGGATTAGAAAAAGCTGTGGTGGATTCAGTTCATGTGAGGTACATAGGCGAATACCTTAGTTGACGTGTTGTTTGGTAATCTATTTGTAAGCTCGCTCTTTCGTCTGCTTGAGCACAAAGTTACTGCTATACCTTCGCTGGCCTTACGTTGGATTGCAACAGTACATGTTTACTAACACTTGATTGGTAGATCGAACTCCAGAACTTCCACGCTGACAGGCTCCAATCAAAATACAGCCCTAACATGCAACTGCACAGATAAAGTCGCACTAAACGGCTAGGTGCTGTGCAGATAAACATACCGTACAGGAGAACCTGTACGACCTGTTCTCGAATGCTGAAATGTGTTACATTTAAAATGACCACATACATTATTTGAAATAACATTGAAAAGCTTCTAGTAAGAATAAATGGAACACAATGTGCATATTCATTATTAGTAGTACATTTAACTAGGACAAGAATAGCATGTGCACTTAGCCATAGAAAAAAGCGAAGGAAGGGAATGGCGTCTGTCGTGGAGTACGTAAAGCATTGCCAGGAAAAGTGGTGAAAAGAGACTTGTTTTCAACGTATTTACTAGTCTTGAGAGAAACATCCAAAACCATATTATTATTGCTGTAATTCTTGTAGTTGTAGTAGTTCTTGAAGTTGTAGTAGCTGTTGTACTTGCAGTAGTTGTAGTAGTAGTTGTGGTGGTGGTGATGGTGGTGGTGGTAGTGGTGATGGTGGTGGTGGTAGTGGTGGAGGTAGTGGTGGTGGTAGTGGTGATGGTGGTGATATTAGTGGTGGTGATGGTGGTGGTGGTAGTGGTGATGGTGGTGGTGGTAGTGGTGGAGGTAGTGGTGGTGGTAGTGGTGATGGTGGTGGTAGTGGTGGTGATGGTGGTGGTGATGGTGGTGGTAGTGGTCGAGGTAGTGGTGGTAGTGGTGGTGGTAGTGGTGATGGTGGTGGTATTGGTGGTGGTAGTGGTGGTGGTAGTGGTGATATTGGTGATATTAGTGGTGGTGATGGTGGTGGTGGTAGTGGTGATGGTGGTGGTGGTAGTGGTGGAGGTAGTGGTGGTGGTAGTGGTGATGGTGGTGGTAGTGGTGGTGATGGTGGTGGTGATGGTGGTGGTAGTGGTCGAGGTAGTGGTGGTAGTGGTGGTGGTAGTGGTGATGGTGGTGGTATTGGTGGTGGTAGTGGTGGTGGTAGTGGTGATATTGGTGGTGGTAGTGGTGATGGTGGTGGTAGTGGTGATGGTGGTGGTAGTGGTGGTGGTAGTGGTGGTGATGGTGGTGGTGATGGTGGTGGTAGTGGTGGTGGTGGTAGTAGTGGTAGTGGTGATATTGGTGGTGGTAGTGGTGATATTGGTGGTAGTGGTGGTGGTAGTGGTGGTGGTAGTGGTGGTGGTAGTGGTGGTGGTAGTGGTGGTGGTAGTGGTGATATTGGTGGTAGTGGTGGTGGTAGTGGTGGTGGTAGTGGTGGTGGTAGTGGTGGTGGTAGTGGTGGTGGTAGTGGTGGTGGTAGTGGTGGTGGTAGTGGTGGTGGTAGTGGTGGTGGTAGTGGTGGTGGTAGTGGTGGTGGTAGTGGTGGTGGTGGTAGTGGTGATGGTGGTGGTAGTGGTGGTGGTAGTGGTAGTGGTGGTGATGGTGGTGGTGATGGTGGTGGTAGTGGTGGTGGTGGTAGTAGTGGTAGTGGTGATATTGGTGGTGGTAGTGGTGATATTGGTGGTAGTGGTGGTGGTAGTGGTGGTGGTAGTGGTGGTGGTAGTGGTGATATTGGTGGTAGTGGTGATGGTGGTGGTAGTGGTGGTGGTAGTGGTAGTGGTGGTGATGGTGGTGGTGATGGTGGTGGTAGTGGTGGTGGTGGTAGTAGTGGTAGTGGTGATATTGGTGGTGGTAGTGGTGATATTGGTGGTAGTGGTGGTGGTAGTGGTGGTGGTAGTGGTGGTGGTAGTGGTGGTGGTAGTGGTGGTGGTGGTAGTGGTGGTAGTGGTGATATTGGTGGTGGTAGTGGTGATATTGGTGGTAGTGGTGGTGGTAGTGGTGGTAGTGGTGGTGGTAGTGGTGGTGGTGGTAGTAGTGGTAGTGGTGATATTGGTGGTGGTAGTGGTGATATTGGTGGTAGTGGTGGTGGTAGTGGTGGTGGTAGTGGTGGTGGTGGTAGTGGTGGTGATGGTGGTGGTGGTATTGGTGGTAGTGGTGATAATGGTGGTAGTGGTGGTGGTAGTGGTGATGATGGTGGTAGTGGTGATGATGGTGGTAGTGGTGGTGATGGTGGTGGTGATGGTGGTGGTGATGGTGGTTATTATTATTATTATTATTATTATTATTATTATTATTATTATTATTATTATTATTATTATTATTATTATTATTATTATTATTATTATTATTTGTATATTTATTTATTTATTTATTTTACTGATACGTCTGTAAGCAAAAGGCGCTAGATGGCAATGCGCTCCTAAGCAATACAGAATTCAAAAGCCAGACGGTAATATTTTTGCTAATCATAGTGGCCCAAGAAGGAATATAATTTTGCACCTTCTTTACATTGCAACCTAAAATAAGGTTGGGTTGGTGGTAGTGAACATTCTGCATCGTATGACTACATCATTTCAACAATTTCGTTCATTCACTGTATTATATGATGAGCTTAATTAAATAACAAAAATCGGGGAAGTCGTGCTGACGCTACCATGCTTCAGCCGCCACTGATAAAGAATGTTGTTACCTTGCTGACGCAGATGATAGGGACTACCATGGCTTGCAGGAACCAGAGGACATCGTCGGGCGTGAGACCTCCTATCAGAACATAGAGGGAGACGAGGTACAGGACGAGGAACACTGCGGCCTCCTGGGTAGTGCGGCCATAGTGCAGCACTAGGGCGCCTATGATGGCCGTCTGTACCAGCAGGAAGAACCCTTCGCCCCACGTGCTGTAACAGACAACCCGTTCATAAACTCACAGTTGGATGTCTCATTCACATGTTCCGAGCAGCGCTTTAGGTGTCATAGGGTAATTTCCTGTAACTGGGGAGAGATCTGGTGCAGTTAGGGTTCTGTCCCCAATCATGTTGACCAAGTGACATATGTAACTTCTGTGGTTCTGGAGATGAAAATACGTTGAAAATTTCTAGTAGTTTGTTAATCTTAGATCAATGTTTATCTCATACAAGTCCACCTCACTGGCTTAGGAACTAGATTTAACTACATTTTAAAGAGGATGTGAGAATTATTCCGCTTCCGCCCCCGTTTTCTTAGAGCTAATGGCTAATTTGACTATTTTATCACATGAAGCCTGAAGTAAATATTTGAAAATAATAACTACAATTGCTATAAAATTAAATACTTCAGTGCTAACTCTTGTCTTTTGTTGAATGTAAAGATCATTAATTCCATTTCAATGGAGTCAAATCACAAACAGTATAAACCAGTGTTATTCAAGTTTTTTCATTCCAAACTGTACCCCTAGGCCTATTCAAATAAGGATAGCTATATCTAAAATAGATTTAGAATTTCATTGTTTATTAAATAATACAAAAAAGGATTGTGTTATAAAAGTATAAAATAAATACAGTAAATTAGGTTACAGATGGCTGAGCTTGATTTCTGGACACCAGTTCATTTAGTCGTGGATGAATCTTCGTTAGTGGGTGAACCAAATGCCATTCTGGATTCAAGCGATTTCTTTGTTTCCTTAAGATTGCATCAATGCAGCTTACACAAATAAGTAGAAGAGAATAGAAGAAGGCAGTGTCATAAGTTCAGTGTACTCTTTGGGTGTATAACACCAGAAATCACAAATTGACATGTTTTCAATTTTTATTTTCAGTGAACTGTCAACAAACATTTCCAAAAGACTTTCTTTTAATTTTATTGGAAGATCAGAGGAATTAATGACGGTGGTGCAAAACGGATTTGTAATCCTTGCTGGCATATTATTTCTGTATTTCTGGAAAGTATTTTAAAAACAGCAACCTGATATTTTGTAGGTGAAATTTTTTATTATTCCAAAAGTCCATCACCAATACTAACCAACCGGTAGAGTAAGCAAGATGGATTCTTGGACAGAGCGCAATACAAATCTCTCAGGCTGAAGTATTTTTCGTTATTTGTGATCATTCAGAAAACATGCCACATTGGCTGTATGCTATTTTACATTTTATTACTTTTCCTTATTTCTGTTCGTTCAGGAGACAAACGGATTGTGTGCGTATTTTAAATGTTTTGTATCCCCTAAGAAGTGTTCGCGTACCCCAGGCTTAATATCTCTGGTATAGACTAGTCCCGTAACTCAGTTCGTAGAACTTCTTCTTAAGCGTGGGGTTCCGAGTTCGATTCCTGGCCGGGTCCCAGAACTTTTTCTTTAAACGAGGTTTCTCCGTGTAACCAGACTGGTGAGTGAATGAATTTACATGTGAGCAATATCGGTTCTTTAATAACCAATTCGACCATTAATTTTATCTTAAGATTGCTGCTGGGGAAAATCCTGAGGAAATGCGCAAAATCATGTAACTGTATCTTATCAGCACAGCTATATGGCACAAACATGTGTGCTGCAAAGTTAGCAAGACCTCTCAAAAAACCGTACACAACATCAAGAAGTTTTTATTCAAATTTTAGGCAACCATAAAATGTACACACCAACATTACCAGTTTTATATTTATTTATTATTAATAGGTGGAAACTATTCCTTGTGTTGAACCAACCTTGTATCAATTAATATAATGGAGGGTTACTCGAATGTCTTACAAGAGAATTCAGCAGAAGTAAAAAGAATTTGGTAGCATAGAAAGGGGTAACATTAGAATTTCAAAATAACTGAACAAATAAACTGCTACTTTTGCGTAAAGAAAGTAGCTTGACAAAAACAGCACAAAACAACTACAGCCAGGTTTTGGTAATTTTGGTACATATCCATAATAACAATCCACATTTGTAGATATATAATCAGAGTGTGAAGAACTAGTTTTCTTTTTTTCGCAGTTTAGCTCAGTTCGATCTTTCCCTACTCTAGCAACTGTACCCAGGCATAAAATAAAACACAACCTCCAAACGGTTGAGCAAATGAGGATTCTACTATAGCAAATAAAAGCGTGAATTTTTTTTATTACTCACTTTCTTTCTCTGTACATATAAAATGAGATAATGCGTGTAATTTTGTTTTATTTATTGTTTTTTGTTCTATTTATACTGTGCCGCCTTGAACTTCTAGTCATATGGGCGGCTTTTCCTTTGCAACAATTGCCTACCAGCAATGATGTTCATTCGTTTACTATTTGTGTAACTTTGGGTGTGTTTACCTTGAATTTTCTTTATTTACACTCTAACTCATACTTTCAGACTCTAGGAAGGATGGAGAATATTACTGACTAAAGCGAAATTTCCACCCTGCAGCCGGGAATCGAATCGAGACCTCTGGATTGGAACCACCAGACCACAGAGGCAGTCTATTATGCGCTATACATACATATATATGTCCCGCCTCAGCCGGGACGCGGTGTCGGCGCCGGGTGTCTTATCGAACCGCCAGAAACTCCTACCGGAACGCTATTATAAACCCTTAGAAAGTAATTATTATCTATACCAACAAACTTACTGTTGGTGTTTTTAAACACACAAACCGTTTATGGGCACTGTTTGAGAGTTAGAATCGGAACCGAAAAATTCAATGCCACAACTGGAATTTGAACCACAGACCAGCCGCTTAGCAGGCGGGTGCTCTAACCATTCATCTATTGTGGTATCCTACCACAATGACATTGAATTCTCCAACCGATTCGTATCTCTCCAGGTAAACCACAAAGGTAGTCTCACATCAGAGACGATAACCCCAATGGCGACTTACTATTGTAAGTACTTTATGTCCCGGGATTAAAAAACATTTAGATAGTGATTATTTATGTCCATTAACTTACTGTTGGTGGTTCTAAAGGTCTGTTCAAATCCCAGCGTGGCATTGGAAATTTCAGTTCCGATTCTACGTCTCAAACCTTCAGGATTTTCTTTGCTCCTGTCCTGGAGTGATAATTCAATAAGGTACCGCTCAGACACGAGAGGGGGGCGGGGGGGGGGGGGTATCGAAAATTTTGGGAGGAATGGATACTTGCGTAAATAGTAGTAATGGAAATTACTTATTCTTTCACACTAGCGGTGTGTGAAAAGTTTGGAAAGGTAAACTGAAAAATTCAATGCCACAGCCGGGATTTGAACCACAGATCTTCCGTGCAACTGAGTGGAGGCTCGAAGAACCTGGTTAAAATTCCGGCTATGGCATCGGGTTTTTCAATCTGATTCTAGCTTTCCAAATAGTTATATTTTTATGAAATGTTAAAATATATGAATATTTTAAGATTGCCACTTTTCCCTTGCTGGATCCATACCAGAGGTCACAATGTTCTATTGCGGAGAAAATTGCAAAGGCACTCGAGTTGTTTGCAACATGCCCTACTTGAGCTTGGTGTGGACTGTACGGACGGGGTAACCAATTTATATTCATGGAAGGAATCTGTGTAGTAGAGACCAGCTGAAGCGGAGCTTTTTGCTTAAACCTTGGGGAAGGAATGTTGAAGGGGTGGGAGGTAATTCCTTCCTTCCTTCCTTCCTTCCTTCCGTGGGACATCAGGCGCAGGAGTTCTCCTCACAAATCAGCATAACCTTACTCGGCGGGGCGACAGAACACGGGTTCAAACCACACCCCAAGCCAACTTGGGCTGCAGAAACAACACTGCTCCATAAAGTTCGCGAGAAGAGAAATGCAAGGAGCCGTGAGAATCGGGGATACGCTAACATTTTCGCCAGTCCAAAAATTATGGCATCCTTTCCTATAGCTATTTTCACGTCATGAAGGCACAACGGGCTCTTATGGACCATGTTATTCTTATGGAAGAATGAGGTGCGCCGTTGCCAAATTTGCGTGATTTCAAATGTGACTAAGATGAAGTATGGACATGCATTTCGGTGTGAAATGTGTCGAAGAATACTATGGTATGCACGATAAACCTTTCATGCAATTGTACATTTTTTAAAATAATAAAATGTAAAATTTTCTTGAAAGAAGATTTTTTAACATCTTTCTCGCTCCGCACGTTTAAACATGGCTTTAAACCGAAATAATTGCAATGAAAAAAATCTGGATTATTCGCTTGGTTTTATAGGCCACGTTAGCATTTAGATTATATTTATCAATATGTCTAGATATATTTAAAAAAAAAAAAAGTTTAAAACAAAGTGTTAGGATTCTTCGTTTATACAGTGGAAAATGTTGTCGCTGGCTAATTCTCGTTCTGTAGGTCCACGTAAAAACTTCCAGCGACAAAGTTGTCAAGGAAATAACCAAATTATTTGTTATATAAATATAGAACATCTCCAGTAAGAAGTCATCCATAAATCACCATTTAAAGGCAAATGTTTTTAGCGCGCCAAGCACACGCCCAACAACACCCGGTTCTCCTGTCTTGCAGATGATGGAAACCAGATGTGTGGCAGTTGAAGGGCCGATAAGGGATTGTACTTCAGTGCAGGTTTTCAATAGGTTTCGGGAATTTGAGGTGTGAGCGAGTTTTACAAGTTCTCTGGTAATCGTGTGCATTGCAGTTAAGTGATCAGTGCGCAATGGATCGCAGAAGAAAAGGCGAAATTATGAAAAGTAGCAAGCGAAAAACAATTCTTAGGGTGTATGATTATTTAAAGGAAAAGAACCCCGGACACAGTGACTCTTTTATTGTTAGTGAACTTCATAATGCGACTGGTGTAAGTAGGGCTACATTTTTTATATTAAGAATGTAAAAAGGGTAAGGGTTTATTACAAGGTATTAATAATAATAATAATAATAATAATAATAATAATAATAATAATAATAATAATAATAATAATAATAATAATAATAATAATAATAATAACAATAACAATAACAATAACAATAACAATAATAATAATAATAATAATAATAATAATAATAATAATAATAATAATAATAATAATAATAATAATAATAATAATAATAATAATAATAATAATAATAATAATAATAATAATAATAATAACGAATAATAATAAACCTGGTTGTGAGCAAACGCGGTAATCACATCGGCGCAACACACGTGGCAACGCCGCGCTGATTCTCCATAAGAGCCATTGTGCCTTCATAACGTGAAAACTCCTATAGTACAATACACTTGGATGCAATATTTTCTAAAATGGAGTGACCTGAAAATTACTCGCTTATTATTTACTTTATCACTTACCTATAAGAAGTGGGGGAACTCTTGAATTGCTCCTAAAATTAGATTCAGATTTCACCGAAACAACACGTTTTGAAACTTCCCAGAAAAAGCATTTTTAGTTTCTTTACTAAGTACAGTAAGCAGGGGGAGTATTGTATTTGACCCAAATATTCGATGCAGAGATTTTGACGGAAATGTATGTTCTGAGGCCCCTGAATCCAGAAAAGAACTTTAGAAAAGGGTTGCGTGCGTGTGTGTGTCTGTGTTGTGTGTCAGGTGTGCCTGTGTCTTGTGTATCTGTGTCAAGTGTATCTGTGTATGTGCGCGTGTGTGTGTTTGTGCAACGTAACTCAAAACCAAATGTCAAATCCTACATCTGATATTACGTTCGTCTTCCAAGGATGGGATACGAAGTTTCGCCGGAAAATTCCCCGCCCCAAACCACACTTTCCAAGGAACATTATCGTTATTTTTTATTTGCTCAAAAATGGCTCCAGCAATTTTGATTGACATAAAATATGTTTAAAATATTGGCGTGAAAATTAAAATGTATATTTTGAATTTTGTCGGACACCTTGTGAATGAATGTTATAGTTTATATAACCGGTACAGAAACTAACTACACCAAAAATGTAGGTCCTGTTAGAGTACTAGTTTGAGTCATTGTTCAATGATGATGTTGATAGACACACAACTTTTTCTAGAGATACATTTGAGGGGGTTCCGCTAACCTCAAAACGCGTATTTTCGTTTTAATCTTGATATCCAATGAGTTGGAGGTGAAGGTTTTCCAGACACGGAACGTGGTTTCGAAACAACCCATGAGAGTTTGAATTTTTTGGCAAACACATAGGCACAGAAAGCGAATTTAGTAAAATGCAAGGGTATCATGATTATTTAACGAGGTCTTCGTAGTTTCCCGTTCTTTCCCTCTCGTTACCCCTCTCCAATAACAGCACTATTCATGTTACTGGACATATAACCAATGACACGTCGGCATGAAAGGGAAGTGTTGATTATTTCTGACGGCTCAGTGAATCGTTACTCAACTCTTGCTTGATTAACAGCGAATCGTATACATCAGAAAGTACACGTAGCCAAGCTACGTGCTTGGTTTATGGCAAGCTGATAATACGTTCGACAAATTTCAGAAACTGTGCATATTCACAGAAATGTGAAGAAGTTTTAATGGCACCCAAGAAATACGGTTTATTGTATTCCACCCAAAAATTCGATGTCGAGATTTCACCAGAAATATATGTTTTGAGGCCCCCTGAATTAAAAAAGAGCATTTTTAGAAAATGGTCCGTGTGTGTGTGTGTGTGTGTGTGTGTGTGTGTGTGTGTGTGTGTGTGTGTGTGTGTGTGTGTGTCAATCTGCGGACAGCATAACTCAAAAACGAAAAGTCGGTTAAAACCAAAGTTGATATTTACGTTTAATGTCTTTCAAGGATGCGACACGCAGATTTTGAAGGAAATAGCCCCATCGTAAACTACCCTTTACATGGAAACTGTTTCGAAAATTTATATTTTCTTGAAAATGGCTCTAACGATTTTGGTTAAAATTGCCGCAGGTTTAAGATATTTGATGACAAATGAAATGTATATTTTAAATTTTCTGGCTACGGCCTATGTAGTCCTGTTTACCTTGGATGACTTTTGAATAACTCGTAAACCGTAAGCGATAGACAAAATCTTACTGTACAAAAAATGCATATCTTGCTAAAACACAAAATGTATACCTTAATGATTTTTTTCTATATTGAACCATTTCGGAGATATTCCTTGTTGTGTCAGTTTCGGCAAACGTAAAACTTTCGTGAAATGGACCATCGTTGTTCCTTTTTTATATGTTAAGTGTGTAAAGAGAACGGAACCTCAAAGCTTTAAAACATTTGACTATCGCACAAAGTCTACTATATTCTCATATTCCTGTTGCACCTACAAGGAAATAAGCAATAAGATAATTTGTACATATGTTTATGTTAACTAACACGAACAAGATATAGGAATAAGAGTTTGTAAGGATGGCTAGTACAAGAGTAGAGAAAGTCATGGGAGTGCAACACATCTGATTTTTCAATATAATATTGGATTATGTTTACTGTAAAGCGTTTACTCTTTGTGGTTCTACGGACGAAGTAGAACACAATATTTAACTGAATAAATGCATACACATTAACAATTTGCAGATAAATCTACGAGACTACGTGTATCTACCCCCCCCCCTCCCCCTCCATCCCTTGTCCTTATTAGAGCACCACGTCTCTAGCCGCGTATTGCAGCTGTCAGCAATTCATTGGTCCGTAGTTTTGCCTCACCCACTGGGAGCCCCATAAAACGATAAGAAACTGAGAGATGGTTAGTAACTTCTGCACATTCTACTGTGAACAAATTGTAATCAATAAGTTTAAATAAATCAAAATATCCGCACATTACGTCCAGATATAAGAAATTAGGTATCTGGACATAGCTGGCAGATATTATTTAATTTATTTATTTATTTTATTTATTTATTTATTTATTTATTTATTTATTTATTGGTCCCAAACAGCGCGTTTTACTATAGCTCATTTTGTATACTGGCCAGCATCGTGAGTGAATTATGGAGCTACGATTGGTTGCGATCTGTAGGTCACGGAATGCAAAACTCCGGGTAACGGCTGGGGGATGCATGGAGCTGACCACATCTCTCCGTATCGGTCGGATAATTTCTCCCGTGCACATGTGGACCTGAGGCAGGCAATTGGGCTGATGGTCGTGCTACAGAAGTTCATTATTTCTACAACACTTTTTCTCTACTATGGACAAGTTGTAAACCTAGAGATTGAAGGAAGGTGGCCTGTCTCGATTCATTCCAATCACGGGGGACTCTGCTACAAACTTGGTCGCGCGGAACAAGTTCGGCAATCTTGGGGAGCTCCACCACCAGCTTCTCGACACTTATTATAAAGTAAAGGACTTGGCGAGTTAGGAAGCACATTACGTCTGAATAATGAACACATGCGCTCGCTTTATATCCCAACTTTGTGTGCTGGGGAGGAGCACAGACGATGTGTTTAATTACACCTCCTCAACGGGTTAACGACTTCCCCCCATTTGTCGAGCACAACACACAGTGAGTACAGGGTGTTCAACAAGTCTTTTTCTCCACTTCCGTCTTCACTTTATTCGGCATTCTCTGGCACGATTTTTAATGTCTGAAGAGCATCTTGGATTTTTAACCTTTTAGCCAAAAGCCTGATAATAATAATTATTATCAGCTTTTCAACTTTTGCAAAACCCACCTCTTTAGAACAGCCGAGTGGTGAATTTTCACAGAATCTTCAAGGATGCGTCATTAATATTTTGAAGAAAATTCCTTCATCCTGAACTACCCTTTACGTGAACAATGTTGTGAAAATTCTGATTTTCTCAAAAATGACTAATGATTGGTTAAAATGCCACATATTTAAGATACTTTTATGACAAATGAAATATGTATTTCGAATTTTCTGGCGAAAGTCTATGTAGTTCTGTTTACTCTTGATAACGTTTGTAGGTATAACTAGTAAACTGTAGAGAGACTATATCTTATTATACAAAAAATACAGATCTGGTTAAAGCACAATTTAGGTCCAAATACATTTTTTTTAGGAGTGAACCATTTCGGGGATGTTCCTTGTTATTTGTAAGTTTTGCAATAGGTATTTAACTTTTCTCAAACGCAAGGTCATTATTCACTTTTTTATCTCTTCGTCGTGCAAAGAGAACGGAATCTTAAAGCCTTCCTGTAGCCACCAGCTTTGGTAGTTGCTGTAAATGTTTACCTCGACTAACATAAAGAAGATAAATAAGAGTTTGTAAAAATAGTTAGTACAAGAGTAGGTAGAGAAAGTCATGCGAGTGCAAAGCAGCATATTTTTACTTTCTCTACTGATAAGCAGGGGAAGTAGGTATTGTATTCCACCCAAAAATTCGATGTCGAGATTTCAACGGAAATACATGTTTTGAGGCCCCCTGAATCCAAAACAAGCATTTTTAGAAAAAGGTCCGCGCGCGCGCGCGCGCGCGCGTGTGTGTGTGTGTGTGTGTGTGTGTGTGTGTGTGTGTGTGTGTGTGTGTGTGTGTGTGTGTGTGTGTGTGTGTGTGTCTGTGTGTCAGTCTGTCAGTCTGTTAGTCTGTGGACAGCAAAACTCAAAAACGAAAAGTCGGTTAAAAACCACAGTTGGTATTTAAGTTTAATGTCTTTCAAGGATGTGACACGAAGATTTTGAAGAAAATAGCGTCACCCTAAACTACCCTTTACATGGACAATTTTTCGAAAATTTTGAATTTCTTGAAAATGGCTCTAACGATTTTGATTACAATGTCATATGTTTGAGATATTTTGATGACAAATGAAATGTATATCTTGAATTTTCTGGCTATAGCCCCTGTAGTGGTATTTACTCTGGACGACTTTTGCATAACTGGTAAACCGTTAGAGATGGACCAAATCATACTGTACAAAAAAATTTAGAACTTGTTAAAATACACAGTTTATGTCTCAATAAATTTTCTTGTAGAGTTTACCATTTCGGAGATATTCCTTGTTATGTGTGTGAGATTCGGAAAACTTAGAACTTTCGTGAAATGGGTCATCGCCGTTCATTTTTTTTAATGTGTCAAGTGTGCAAAGACAACAGAATCTCAAACATTTGACTATCGTACAAAGCCTACTATGTTCTAACATTCCCTTTGCACCTACAACGAAATAAGCAATAAGATAATTTGTACAAATGTTTGTGTCAACTAACAAGAAAGAGGTTATAGGAATAAGAGTTTGTAAGAATGGTTAGTACAAGAGTAGAGAAAGTCATGTGAGTGCAACATCAGATTTTTTTTCTTTGGAACGGAACAGGAAGGAACGAAACTGTTATAAAAAGTAACCATTTTACCAACATAGTTGTCAAAAATATCTATTCCAAGCTCTTCAAACGCCATTTTTGCTTACTGGCCGATAGACGAAGATAAACGTGACGTGTAACGTGATAACTCGGTCAATAAATTACAGTTGTGACGGTGTTGGAAACTTGTGGACTAATGATGGCCAAGCGACTTGTGTTTTGTGGCTAGGAATACCGAAGACTCATCTCTATGTGGGACTCTTGTAATATACTTGACACCGACCGGCTATTGCACGCCAAAGAACGTTCAGGATACACCACATGCCAGGTCGGCTTGCATCAAAGGCACTCAAGGTCAAGTTGCCTCGTACTACTTCTTATGAACACGTGACAACAGAGTGGCAGAACAAAGGATTTGCCAGGGTTATTACGAAGCTTCGGCTGTCAGCTTATTGTGACATTTTCTACAAAAAAGGTCAGTTTCGAGAAAGATCCGTGCTACGTCAATCCCGGTATAAAAGCTTGCGGGGTGCGACAGAGCAGGCAGTTTTTAAAACAAAAAGAACACGTGAGTGTTGAACGAGACAGGTGTTATGAGACACAGAGAGATAAGGTGTGTGTGTGTGTGTGTGTGTGTGTGTGTGTGTGTGTGTGTGTGTGTGTGTTTGTGTGTAGACGTGAATCAACTGTCGCGTCGAAATGAAGATAGCAAAGCAGTTTTAGTGAGTGTTCAGTGATTGTATCTTCAAAGTCAGCTTTTTGTGCGACAGAAAAGCGAAGAACGACAGAAAATTGTGTGTTAAGATTACGAGAAGATAACAGTTGTGAGTTGTAGGATCACGAAGAACTGTAGTCTATGTTAGAGACGGTAAAGGAGCACTGTGTTTTTGTGCATTAGTTTAGGAGAAAATAAAGTGGCAGAAAACGTAATTGAACTGATTTTCTCAAACTGTCACAATACCCATCAATTCTAGAGTGTCTTGAATTAAGAGCGAAAGGGTGCAGACGCCTCGTTTGCGGTAAGAATTGTTTAAGCAGTGATTTAAGCCAACGGAGAGATCAGAGTGAAGGGAGATTGATGTCAACCCTCTCCCTGCTGCTGAGGACAGATCTTGAGACACACGCTCCACCCTCGTGTCTCGCCATTAATAATAATCATCTGACAGCAGTACGCGTTTTCTACTGTTAACGAAACAGCCGAACTACTTGTTCTACAGCTTAGGGTAACCATTCCAATGAATGGCAAACATATTCTCCCGTCTATCACATCGTTATTTGAAATTCATTTGACTTGAACTGTTACAGAAAGTGCTAATTAAAGTGTTCCCTTAAAGAAGGTGTGACTGTAAATAAAGTGCTGACATCAACAAAGCTTAGGCCTCTTAGAAAATACACGCTCTTGTTCTAGCAACTGTCTAAGTGTCACTGTAGGAATTTCGACACATCAGCCGATGGATTATTGTGCGTCAGACCCCGAGAGGAAGGATGAGATGAAAATACACGAAAGTATCCTACAGGCGGCCTGACGGAGTCTCAGATCGCCACAGAGAGCCCGCCAGCATTTTCCAGCATTCGAAAACAGGTCGTACAGGTTCTACTGTACGGTATGTTTATCTGCACAGCACCTAGCCGCTTATGCGACTTTATCTGTGCAGTACAGAAGGAGTTCATATTTGTTCAAGCCTTTGTGTCTGTGGGCAATGGATTCTTCCTGCATACCTAAGTTTGGATGCAGGAAGAGGGCAGGAATAGGTGTTGGGGTGAATGAGGATTAGAAGATGGGAGAGGCATTACCTTTACCCAAGAGCATCCACAACTTTTCCTTCTACGGGGTGCTCTGTGGTCGTATTGACCAAGTGCCCGTACCAGCTGGTTGGTGTGGGAATTCAGTTTGGAGTGCATGGTTCGGGATCACTCCCTCACCAAGTGCATGATGTAGGGGAGTCCAGAGTGGTTGTGGAGGATATAAGACGGGAATCTACGCCCGGTGTCGTATATGGTTCTTAATGCCCTGCTCTGCACAGTCTGCAACTTGCGTATGGTGGTGGGTGCCGCCGATCCCCAACTTCGCAGCCATACAAGATCAGTGGCGGGATGACAGCTCGCCACTAAACAGGCCTGGCTGATCAACCAGTCCCCCTGAAAGGGCAGCGGGCCAACCAAAGCGCTTGCCCACAGCCGAGCACCGTATTTCCTGGGCACAAGCACCAGCACAGTGCAGCCCACTGACGACCCAGCTGATTCTAACAACCTGGAAAGATCGGATAGAATGAAATAAAAGGAAACATTCGCCTTAGTGATCCGGGTAAACCCCCTGAAAAAAACCCAAAGGTCAGGAAGATCGACCGCGGAAATCAAACCCGCGACTTTCCGAATGCAGGCCACAAACGTTACCGCCTGAGCCATCCCGCTCGGTGCAATGGTGGTATACTAACGTTGCACGGTACACTGAATGTAGGTATTAGATTTATTTATGACACCATTGTGAGCTACCATATTGATACAACAGACATCACAACATACTGCCAGTTTTCTCGTCAGAGCCCCCTACGATTTCCCAAGAGAACTGAGACCCCATAAACGAAACAGTTTCCAAAATTATTGTGACCTTTTCCCTTTAATAAACTTTAATGCTGAATTGATTATTATTTGAAAACGTGAGTAGTCAACTACTCCCCTCCCCTCCTGTACAGAGGTTTAAAGTAAAACTATTTTTAAAACACATACATTTAGAGAGAACTCCGGGAAATGACAAGAGGGGTTAAATACTCACTAGAATAGACAAAACAGTGAGTAGAAAAAATGCGGTCTTACGGAGACATTTATGCGAGAGAAATAATTTTGGCACCAGAAGAGCTAGAGGCATGGGGAACAGGGGTAGCAGCAGTGCAATGGAGTATTTATACTCTACTCACTGACACAATTTTATGAACTGGAAGATTCTCTGAGACACAGTCAATAGCGGAAGGCGTGACTTAGTAGCTAACCACTGTGAGGCACTGGAAGGGATTAAAACTACGATATAGGGAAGTGACACAATGTGCCGGTTCTCCCCATCTATGAGTTACACAGTAACAAAGAGGTGTACAGAAGCTTCGTTTGGACTGGCCGGCTTAACAGGAATTTTGTTGGTACTGGGAAGCACGCTATTTGCCGGTGGAGTTGGATGCTTATAGCTCCTTAAATTTATCTGCATACATGAAAATTATAATAACAATAACCATATACTTTCGTCGTAGATGTTGGAAACTGTCATTGTGGTACTACACATCTCACACTTTTTAGGAACATCTGTATTAACTCTTAACGGCTTTGTAAATTAAACCATCCTTCGTCCATTCATTAAAAATGCGAGTGAATAGAGCAATCATTAATATTATCCAACACCTAACTGCTGAAATTAACCCCACTCACGTTAAATGGTGGTTGCAATTCCTCAGCCATAGGATTTTAAAAGGTTAGTGACATTCCAAGACGAAGTTTGCGAGATTTGTGTAAGTTTTCTCACTCTCATTTCTATACTTCTGTAGCTGCTATGGTTCTTAGTGTCCTATCCTATATTGTATGCGAGACTCTGAGGTCTTTTTCAAGCTTGAGGTATATCTATGACACGGGAGCATTGGTTTTACTTCCCCCTCCGAAGGATGGTATGCTGAAGGTCATTACGCCCGGGAAAAAGCATCCATCACCATCTCAGGAACCAGAAGCTATGTTACCCCTAGACGAGTGAAATCTCAGAGATTTCTTTGGGGTTCGTTAAGTTTTCTCCGATGTCATCGAGTGTTCCCCTTGATAAGAAGACGGTGAGTTTTCTTTGGTTTAACAAGAAACGATCCCGTTTCCCAATCGCAAGATTGGCAACGTTGTTGGTCCTGTGGTGTGCATGAATAGCAAGAAATATGTATATAAATCGCCGTCTCATTTAACTACCAGCGTCTTTTTTTTTTTTTTTTTTTTTTTTTTTTTTTTGTCACATATAAATCACGTGAAAATGTTATCTGCAGAGACATATTGGCATTATAACAGCATTAACTCGCTGTAAAGCGGAAAGACTTCACGTTAAGCGATTAGCCGGTCCAGGAGACGAGGGAACAGAACTGGTCGCAAACCACGCAGTGAAGGACAAGCAATTCCTCGTAATATGGCCAGTCGACCAAATCAAAGCTTTCTATTTGAAGTAAGAAGATTGGGATGTGATGATATAGGTAAAAGTAATATTCATGGATTTTGGAAAGCAGTAAGATTATAACACACACACACCCACACCCCCACCCACGCACGCACGCACGCACACACCCACCCACCCACCCACGCACACACACACAATTGTGACCAAATTCAAAGAATATGTTGAGTAAATGTGCACACAGGTACCAAAAGGTTAGTAAGAATGTTTGCTGCTTATATTCCACATACTACACATACACCAACTTTTCTCCTTGGTGATATAGGTATATATAGCTGACACACAATTTAATGGCGGGTGGCTCAAAACAACTTCAATCAGCGGCTCGCCACGGCTTGCGATGTATAGTTAAACACGCTGTGAAATCATGTTGTAAAGCCTGTGACATAAATATCATTTACGCCCACAAAATTTCCACAACAGGAAAGAGAATAGTAATGGCCAGCTATTAGCTGTCATTTTTGTGTCTGCCATAATTATCCGCACTCAACGATCAAAGCTCTTTGTGTGTATTTTAGGTCCGATGTTATAGGTAGTTTGACTGGAGAGTTAGCTAAACCAAACCAAAAGTTTAACTTTTAAGGATAAAACCCTCAACGTTTGTCTTGCACCGTTTTCGCTACAAGCCACTTGAACTGCGAGACATTCCTTTTATTTGAGCTCCAATAGATACATATTTTATTATTTTCCTTCTATGTTTTTAAAACGCGTACTTTTAGCTTCTCCGAACTGTTTCGCTTTCTTTTGCAGTATCCATTCAATTTTATTTCCTTCAAAATTACACATTTTAAACGATTAAGTCCCAAACTCTTTTCTTAACACGAGAGTGACGAACATCGGTCTTCAAACAATAGCACATTTTTTATTAAATTAAATGGGCGTGCTTCACATTTATCTTCATCAAAAATTGATGCTCCTTTTAGTCGCTAAGTCAAATTTTTGAAATGCATAACTTGGATAAGATTCCATTATAGAGTTTTGTTTCATTCAAGCGATGTACAACGTTATCAAATCAATTAAGGAATGCAAAGGCTCCACAAAAGCATATTTCTAAACGGAGGTTTCTTCAATGAAGTCCCGGTTTACATTTTGGAGCGCATAAATCAGAGCTCCCATTGACGACTCCGCGGGAGAAACACAGTCAGCTGCAGTACAATGCGGTCCCGCCCAGAATGTGTTTAATTGTTGCTGGCATTGTTGTCAGCACCGGATCACACACCCCGCGCGAGGCACAAACACCTCCTGTAACAGTTGCTTGCAGTAAATAATGGGCAATTACGCCACGTCAGGAACATGTAGGACTGCTGGGTACACCTGTCCGGTTCATGTTGCGGTATGCAGATCATGTCCCGGTGTAATGGCAATCTGCAGCTCGACGACGCCCCTTCACTACGCCCCATCAAGACAGAGATGGTGGGTGACGAACAAATCTTGAGGACTAAGGTGTTACCGCGCAAGTCACGTAGGATCCAAATACGTATATTTTTAAATTAGTATCTAGAAGAAACAATTGGTTTCGAATGACGCGTAATGGCCATTCATCATGAGATTAAGTACCACAGAAAAAAAAGTGCTACTGGATGACACGCATTCAAGATCCGGCATCTCCAAATGCGTTTGATACCTATGCAGATTATGACTCCAGCACATGGCAAAATTTATTTATTGGAACTATATGATAGCAGAAGCAGATTTCATTTGGGATTCTCAAGCAACCGGCCAACGAAAGGATATTACTAGAGCGAGGACATACGTATATCCACTGAAGAAGAAATCAGGTTGACTGCACGGCGAATTGCTTGCTTGACGTCATCGCTGCTACCTCGGACTGAGGGGTGAACAGCGTGATGTGGTTCAGTATGACAGCTGTACTGTACAGATAAGGAGTGTTATTTTCTGCGCGATCCGTGTTTACATACGAGGTGAATAATGTCTTCAGCTTTAGGTGATGGTAAATTAAATAAGTTATTGGAAGAATTTGGAAGAAATAATTTCGTATTGAATGGCGATACGATACACTGTAAGTTATGTTATTCACAAATCAAAGATTCCAAGGAGAAACGGAAATTGTTGAAGCAACATTGTAATACCAAAAACATAAAGCACTTGTTGCAGCATCAAAGAATAAAGAACACGACCATTTGTCACTTCAATCGGAGTTCTTTTAAGACACGTGCAAAATAGATCATGTAAAATCATGTAATGATCCTGGCTACGCTACAATGGTTCATATAAAAATTGGTTTACAACAGCTAGACAAAATGTCATCTACGTATGACGAACACAATGCAAAATATCTTACGTTTGCTCCCGTTACATCATGTGACGTTGAGAGAAGTTTCTCGCTGTATAAACATTGTTTAGATGACAAGTTTTACTTTTGAACAATTTAAAAATGTATTATTGTTCACTACAATGTTTTTGAGGAACGAATAGATGACGATATGAACTGATGTAAATGGACTAGGGCTTCTTACACAGCACTACCCTTTTGTTTACATATTCTGAACTCCTGTGCTACGCCGTCTGCCAGTCACCACGGAGCGTGTATAGTACGAGCGCGCGAACATTGTAGGCGATGGGATATTTATCCTCGCTCTATATATTACATACACATCCTGTCACGTAAATTTAACTTTTCCCGTTGAAGCCGATGGTACACTTTCTACAAGTCATATGTCCAAACTACATGATAGTGTCCGTGGATATCAATGCCCTAGGAAGAGATTTTAACAGATGGATTTTGCCCTCGGTGAGCCGATAAAAGGACATGCATAGTAAGTTACAGGTATGATGGCTTAGTTTTCTTAGAAACAGTAGCAGTAGTACTAAAAAATACCTAATACATTCAAGTTTTCATGATGATAGAGAACTGAATTTTAAAATTTATACAGAACAAAGATATACAACAATATTGCCTGTAATTTACAATTTGCCAGTAGCTAACCGAGCTGGAGCGTGGTGAAGATGAGCAAAATTATCCACAGAGCTGAAATCACCAGTGATATTTGCTAATGCTATTTCGAGAACAGCATTCAATAAACACAATTAGCGTTTAATTACTTATTCTTCATACAAAACATTGCGTATGTAAAGTAATTTCATATGCTAACCATCTTCCATTTCACTACGAATAATTGAATGATCAGATGCTTAATATATAAACAGTTGGGTTATTACAGCAAACATCATAGATTTTATCAGCAGTTTTTCCTCGTACGACTGAGTGATGCATACTCTTGGTTAATTGAAACTGAAGGCAATATTAGTGATAAGCAGCTTTTCTTCTCTGAAAAGTTCATCTGGCTTCAATTATTGAGGTTGATTTACTAATTGGAGCCAGGAGCACCATCCAACGTTTCTTTTTAATAAGTTTCTAGGAAGTACAGATTAAACAACGCGTTTATTAAAGCTGTGGCCCTGCGTGCTCTAAAGGGTTATCACCTCATCATACAAGTATTAGTCCACCTGCTAAGATCTCATTTCTTCGTCGTCTTAGAACTTGCCATAATTTTTTTAGACCATCTGGTGTTTCTATCAAAATCTGTATTGATATAGGTTCTCTTCTACCGACCATTTTCTTCTAGTGGTCTTTACTCAGTCCTTGCACTGTCTTTCTTCACTTTCTCTTTCTCTTATACACTAACTCTGACGATACGATCATTCGACGCTCGTTAAACTTCTTCACCTCGATGTGACATAACTTTCACGGCGACAGCACTACAAACACACACAGCTGTCTCGCACTCACTGACACAATGACTCTCTCTTCTGCTGTTTCCTTACCTCCTTGTTTAGCGAGGATGAGGTAACATGGATCTTTCTCGACCTCCATAAACACGCCGGCCGCCGGATGCCACTCGAAGGTTCCAGCAATCGTTTGTTATGCGCTACTCTCATGTTTTTAGTCACATATACATAAACAGTCGCGCGAGGCAGCCTGACACGCCCGGCGTCACACTACATAAAAGTCACAAAACAGTTGCTATTATATTCCAAAATCATTAAGATGGTGTGTGAATCACTTTCTTCACACACACACACACACACACACACACACACACACACACACACACACACACACACACACACACACACACTGGTATGTTTTATTTATTTAGACAAAGGACATTTCCTTACATATTTATAAACTACACGTTTCCAAATACTGTTTTATAGTTATTGCTATTTCTTGTATATTATACTTTTAATTGTGCATTTGTGTTATTGTGCTGTTTGTTACGTTTGTTCACAGTAACCTCCATGAGAAAGATGAAATTGTTTAATAAAGACTGTATTAAGCACTGTATATAATGATACTACAAGCAAAATTTGTACTTCTTGAATATGCGAGAGAATTTTTAATCTATATATCTAATATATATATATTTTATTTTTATTATTTTTTTTTTCTCAATTGGTTTAACAGTGTGTTATTCTTTCCATAAATGTTTAGCTTTATTACTTAATAAATAAGCAGATATGTGATTATTATTGTAGTTAACAGCCTGCAGAAACTATATGATATCCAGCATCCCAATAATTTGCCTGGTCCGTATAATCCAACGATAAAAACTGCGCTCAATGAATGCTCTTGAGGACCCTTCATTTGGTGTATTTCCTCCCTAGACCTGAGGGTTTTATTCGAAGATAATTTCGTGCCCAGCTGCATAAATGTTTCACTGAAAGCTTAAAACAGCGATAATGGAAGACCATATCGACAAGCGGCCGGCAATCGGTCGAGTCGATAATGAAGAGAGGGGCCAGGATGAGATGGCAAAAATTTTAATTACAAGCGCCACCGGGAGGTGTCTCCCCATCTGTTTCGACTCGTCTTCTCCAAACCGCGGGGGTTCCACTCCAATGTTTACCGGCATCTCATTACCACCTCGCCATG
Organism: Tenodera sinensis; assembly: GCA_030765045.1. Lineage (NCBI taxonomy): Eukaryota > Metazoa > Arthropoda > Insecta > Mantodea > Mantidae > Tenodera > Tenodera sinensis. The sequence continues at coordinate 21,785,111 of CM060963.1, forward strand.
CCGTGTCGAAACACCTAAAGCCGACCAATTAATTTATTTCTGAACCTGCGTCGGGGGTGTGGGAATGCAGGGCTGCCATTATATGCGCTCAAAATATACCGCGCAAAGGATGTCATTTCCATAATAGGAGCTAAATTATGAAAATCTGGCGTCGCAATATCGCAACCGCAGAACACCTGAGCTATACGAAAAGAAATATTTTGAGAGAGGAATTTAAACCTTAAAGGGTTTATCATTCTTCGTTTCTTTAACCGCCTGTTAAGCTTACAGGAAGTCTTTATTCAACATTTGTTTATTGAGGTTTCAGCAGAAATAGCACGTTATGGGCTTCTGATTCATACTTTTAAGAAAAGATACTGTAACATACGGTTGTGCTTTTCTGTTAATTTCTAAAGAGAAACTAGAAGTATCAAATTTGGTATTTATATTAGACATATGAAATATTTAAAATTAAACTTTTAAAGAAATTCCTCATCCATCTTGACTCAATTTTTCTTACTTTTTTATTTTGCAACAAAGTGCCAATGCAATTTAAGTGCTTTTGAGATCAAAAGTCCCGGGTTCAATTCCCTGCTGAAGAATAGGAACTTTTCTTTAACCAGTGTTATTCCCCGTTCTCCCTTGGATCTAGAAGTAGAGAGAGTGTAAATATATGTGTGTGTTTGTGTGTGTGTGTTTGTGTGTGTGTGTGTGTGTGTGTGTGTGTGTGTGTGTGTGTGTGTGTGTGTGTGTGTGTGTGCGCCGAACAAATATTTAATTAATTTACTATAATTTTGATATTACTATAATTAGATATTTACTTAATTTGAACATCTTCCAAGATTGTGACACGTAATTTTCCCCAACAACTATTACAATTATTATTTATTTATGCCAACAAACTTACTATTGGTGTTTTTAAACACACAAGCCATGTGTGGGCAATGTTTGAGAGGTAGAATTGGAAATAAGGGTCTGTGGTTCAGATTCCGGCTGTGGCATAAGATTTTTCAGTTCCGATTCTACCGCTCAAATATACTATAATGTTGTATATGTAAATTATTTACATGTTTAATAAAATAAATATCACCAATTTCTGTTTTTTGCGACTGTATGAACGAGTTTTGCTAACTGGTGAATCAAAGAGGTAAACAAAGAACATATAGTTTCAAACAATCTTATGTGTTGCACTCACATGTCTTTCTCTAATCTTGCACAAATTATTCTTACGAACACTTATTCCTCTATGTACTTATTGGAAATAGAGATACACTTTTGTAGAAATTATCTTATTACAAATTTTCAATAGGTACAAGGGGAATACTTTAAGCGATAGTCAAATGTTTTAAGAGTGGTCACTAAATGTTGACTTTAAAATTCTCATCTCTTTGCATGACCAAGAGATATATGAATAGCGACTTCCCATTTGAGAAACTCTAAGTACTGCAAAATTCGGACAAATAACACAGAATATCACCGAAAGGGTTGACTTCATAAAAAAGATCGTTTAACATAAACTGTGTTTTAACGAGATCTGCATTTTTTGAACAGTGAGATTTGGTCTATCTCTTACGGTTCACCAGCTATGCAGAGATCAAGGGGAAACAGGAATACATGGGCTACAGCCAGAAAATTCAACTTACACATTTCATTTGCCACAAAAATATCTTAAACATATGGCACTTTAATCAAAATGGTCAGAGCCATTTTTTAAAAACATCAACATTTTCGAAAAACTTTCCATGTAAATAGTAGCTGAGTATGGAGGATTTTTCTTAAAAATCTTTGTGTCTCATTCTTTAAAGATATTAAACTAAAATACCAACTTAGGTTTTTTGTTTTTAAGTTATGTTGTTTACACCGACACCGACACCGACACACCGACACACCGACACACCGACACACACACACACACACACACACACACACACACACACACACACACACACACACACACACACACAGGGTCCAATAGAATACTTTCCCTACTTACTATACGTAGTAAAAAAGTAAAAATACAATTTATTTCTGAAACTTATTCTAACATCATACATTTCCGAGATAATCGTTGCTTTTAGCTTTAATTTTTCGACACCATGTCAGTTTCTGACCTACTGTCGCCATTCCGTTTCTCGCAATGTCATGGAAAGATAATAAATCGAATTTAAAAACTAGCAAATAATGACCCGCCTTTTAAACATTTCTCGATCACTTTGGCCTCCTGTATCACAATTATATCTCTAATTAAACGTACAATGAAGGTATTTTCACAAATATTTATCTCAATTAAGATGAAGTAGGTAGAAAAATAAGCTTTAGCGAGAACTGTCTGTAGAAGGCCAATATAGTGGCCAAAGAAACCCACGTGAATGTAACGCATCAGACATTTTAAACTAAGCGTTAGCAGCTGGAAACAGTCCTCGCAGCGCTACATTTTCAATAGACGGAAGAGCGGACAAGTAACACATGTTACCTTGGCCGGTGCCGGTAGCTGTGTCGATAAATAACCCGTTATAACAGAACCTTGTCTGGCTATACACATGCAGAGCAGAACAGAGGGAAGGCTGGAGTCCTCCCGGTAGCCGAGGACGATGTCAGGGCGGACTTCCCCCGTGCCATGTTTCCGACGCCCTTTCTAATGAGCACCATTCACTAGTATCTGCGTTCCGGATTCCGCAACGCAGGAGGGCTTTGGTCTCTTCTGCAAGTAATGAGATTGATAACGAAACAACTGTAGCAGTTCCTTTGACAGTAACCACGTCGCTTTCCCAGAACATACTGAAATCATTCTTTGAAGAGAAATTGGAGGCTATCGGATGTAGCTTTTAACACCCACCTACATCCGCCATACTCGCCGGACTGTGGCCACGACGAGCCTGTAAACTGGAAAATAAAATACCCTTACAGAATTCGCGACTTGCAAAGAAATTTGGGCGTATCCAAATAACCTGGTATGCACAAAAATTAGGAGAGTTTATTTCCCAGTCAGTACCATATTTTTCTAAACGCTAGATGTTATCCTGATTATTTATTTTCCATCTAGCGCAGGGGCAGAATGCCTTAAGGAGTTCTGGTCAGTCTGGGTGGCTGGCCTGCTGATCCCAAGGTCGTGAGTTCCAATCCGGCCCAGACCGATGGTTTTTAAGCGAGCTTAAAAACACCAGCTCCACGTCAGTAGATTTACTGGCATGTTAAAGGTCTACTGCGGGACGAAATTTCGGCACACCAGCGCCGTTATGTGATCCTGGCAATTGACAGCGTCGTTAAAAAACAAAATAATTTTTAAAGGAGTTCTTAGGATTTGTCTTTAATTTTGTTGTAAGTACCTGCATAAGATCACACAAGGGAGGGGAATGTATGTCCAAAAACAAATTCTACCCTTGTGAATGATACTCTATCCATCCATACATAAAAATAAATTAACAATCGCTTAAGCTGGCAAAGTGTTGTGCTTAAAATACTGAAAAATGCATAGGATTGATAGTGTTAAGAAGTGTTTAATGCCACAAAAAGTGATTTTATATTGAATACTTCATCGTCCTCAACATTTCCCTAAGCGTAAGCTTTGTTTGCATCTCACAGTTTCCTAATTATAGAAAATTAATGAGAATGAAGGCGAATTTATTGACTCCCTACAGAAAATACAATTGTCAATATTTTAAACATGTTACATTTCAATAAAAATCGTCAGCGGGTATCTGCAGAAAAAAAAATTACAGAAAATATGCATGTATATGTAAAGGCTTGTTTGTGGGTACTGGTATACTTTCAAGATAATATGCCTAGAACATACGTGCACTGAATATGTTATAGTTTAGTTTGCTGCACCCCGACCTTTGCACATCCCAAGTTTTAGTATCTACGATGCAGCAATTTGACCTTCATAATGAACTCATAATGTCGCCGGTGTGCCGGAATTTTGTCCCGCAGGAGTTCTTTTACATGCCAATAAATCTAGTGACATGGAGCTATCTTTTTAAGCACACTTATTATATTTCTCTAGATCGCTGTGTTAGAGAACACATTACATTTCAGAAAAAAAATCCACTGAAATTGCACGTTTTAAGGTCCGCCGGATTAAAAAACAAGCATCATAGTGGGCAACGTGCGTGAATCCTACCTGCAGACGGTGTCAGCGCGGTACGCAGCACATGCTCTCCAGAGGTTCTTCATTTTTGGGAATCCGATGAACTGAAATCAGGCTCTCGATTGTGATGATTGAGGGATCCTTAAAAGGAAATATGTTTTGAGGTCCGCGCGCGGCTGTGTGATCGTGTGCGTGGGTGTGTGCGCGCGCACGAGCAATTCCTCCACCCTAAACTACCCTTTATATGAATTTTTTTTGAAAATTTCGACTTTCTAAAAAATTGCTCCAACCATTTTGATTAAAATGCCATACGTTTAAGAGATTTTTATGTCAAATGAAATGTGTATTTTGAATGTTCTAGTTCTAGCCCATGTAGTGCTGTTTATTCTTGACCATTGTCACCAAATACTTGCCATGCACGGTGCATTGCTACCGGTCAGCTGAGAATACACCACGGAACTACTCGCTGTAGGTTACCCAAGACCGTCAATCTAAAAGTTGAGTTGGAACGTGTAAAACAAAAAGCTGGAGGAGGTAACAGAGTGACATTTTGATCACTTTGGAGAGGTGGTCGCTGATTGCATCACAAGTTATTACCGGTCTCTGCGGGGGAGCCCTGACCACGTCATTAATAACGTCGACACATCGCGGAAGAGGAAGGCGAGTACACAGCCTGTAGCCTGCGGTGGTTCCTACAGTCAAACTGGCAAAGGAAAATCTGCACCACTACTGCAGTACATAGTTATTTATAGTACCTACTTCATAAACTTGTGATATTTTACAGCTAGGGCACTAACTTTTGGAGAAACGAGTTTTTCCAGCACACAACTTTGAAAAAAAATCTGATGTGTTGCACTCACATGATTTTCTCTACTCTTGTACTAATCATTCTTACAAACTCGTATTCCTATATCTTCTTCATGTTAGTTGAGATAAACATTTGTACAAATTATCTTATTGCTTATTTCCTTGTAGGTGCAAGGGGAATATTAGAGTACAGTAGGCTTTGTGCGATAGTCAAATGTTTGAGATTGTTGTCTTTGCACACTTAACATATAAAAAAATGAACAACGATGATCCATTTCACGAAAGTTCTAAGTTTTCCGAAACTCACACACATAACAAGGAATATCTCCGAAATGGTTCACCCTACAAGAAAATTTATTGAGACATAAATTGTGTATTTAAGCAAGATCTACATTTTTTGTATAGTATGATTTGGTCTATCTCTAACGGTTTATCAGTTATGCGTAAGTCGTCCAGAGTAAATACGACTACACGGGCTACAGCCAGAAAATTCAAGATATACATTTCATTTGACATAAAAATATCTCAAACATGACATTTTAATCAAAATCGTTAGAGCCATTTTCAAGAAAATCAAAATTTTCGAAAAATCTTCCATGTAAAGAGTAGTTAAGGGTGGAGCTATTTTCTTCAAAATCTTCGTGTCGCATCCTTGAAAGACATTAAACTTAAATACCAACTTTGGCTTTTAACCGACTTTTCGTTTTTGAGTTATGCTGTCCACACACACACACACACACGGACCTTTTTCTAACAATGCTTTTTTTTTATTCAGGGGTCTTCAAAACATATATTTCCGGTGAAATCTCGACATCGAATTTTTGGTTAGAATACAATACTTCCTCTACTTACCAGTAGAGAAAGTAAAAAAGCATCAGTTAGTGTATTTTGAAGTACATAAAAACTGGCCCTAAGGTACTCTAGAACTGAAATTTGAATTTTCTGTTTTTTTAAGGTGTGAAATTAATACTTTGTTTATAGGAACATTTATTTTAATTTTGAACAATCCCAACCCCTGTAGCAATATCACACACCTGGTATTCATGTCGTTGCTATCATTCACTTAAGGGGACGATTGGGAAAACAGCAAAAATTATCGCATATTACAATTTAGGTTTTTTAGCTTATTACGTGAGATTCTCCAGAACGTTATCTGTGTAAATACTTCTGCTATCGGAGGAAGCGAGAGAATTATGTGACGATTTAAATAACACATACGGAGGGAGCAGTTGCGCATTGGAGGCGTTTTCTGATGATTGACAATTATTAAAAAAAAAAAAAAAAGTAATCATTTTTGCCAAATTTACTCCATATGTTACTACGTTTCTAATTATGAGCAAATTTTCCCTTGCGGCTTTCTCATTTGTAATATTTTAGGCAATTTTCAGCACTTAAAATGTTCCCTATATGCCATTTTTAAATAAATCAAATTAACCAAACTTGACCAAATTTTGTTACGTAAGAAAAACTTACTATGCAGTTATTAACTGATGTCACCGAGCTCACCCAAGTTTGATATGTATAATTTTTTTTTGCAAAAGCCGAAGCTTAATACTTAACATTATTTTTATAAAATCAATTAATTTCAGGTATATTTTAGCAAACTTACTTTCTATCTTAATAAGAAACAGAAATAAAAAATGTTTATAGGATGAACCGTTTTAAAGGGTAACACTGCATCCTAAGAACCTTGTTTTGTTAAATATGTAGCTTAAATGTTTCTTTTAAAACCTGTAGTCTAGGAATGAGTTAATATATAGGTATATACCAAACTCTGAAATCATAATTACTTAGATGGACATATGTAAAAATTCGATTTTGGAAAATTTACAGATCGGCTCTCCAATGACACACAAATAATTCTCCACGCCTTTCTCCAGAAGGTCGAATTATGTGTACTAGTCTACAGTTACCTTTGAACCAATCGTAGCGAAATTCTTTCATACAGGTGGTATGTGAAATACCTCTTCATTTCACGTCGATTGTAACATTGTTCAATGGTTTGTTTGTGTCTCTGGTGTTCTTCAGACCAGTCATAGAGAACTGATACCGGCTGGGTGGAGTCGAAGGTTGGTTACTTAAAGGTGCAAACCTTACGGAGGGAAAACCACTTTGCGATCTCGGGGAGTGGGTCACCTTTTGTGCACGTTAGTGTACCTTAAACTCACACGGCTTTCCTTATCCATTGCCATTTCACAAAACTCCTTGCTCACAGTCGATGCTGAAAATGTCTTTCGTCTGTTACAACACACACGCACAACTGACATCCTCGTATGGAAGAGTAAACAACATTTTGAAGTTCCGATCTTATCTAGTATGAAGCGTTTCAGTCATCAATAAATTGCGGATTTTTTTCTGTACACCCTACCTTTTAGAGTTGCAGCATTGTAAGTACACATTGAATATGTATTGTTTTATTGTAAGAATGCGCGCAAATGTCTGAAACTGCGATAATTTAATTCTCAGGGCCGTTTATAATAAAACATTAAAAGAACAAGAGTTCTATTAAGTCCATCCAGCTATTGTTCACTAAAAAAGTATAGAATAAACGTAACCAAAGTCAAATAATACAATAAGTTCAGCCATTTCAGTTATGAATTTTTTACTTTCTCTACTGATAAGTTTACTGTGGATGACTTTTGAATAATTCGTAAACCGTAAGAGATAGACAAAATCTTACGATACAAAAATGTAAATCTCACTAAAACACACAATTTGTCTAATTTTTTTTTTTTTTTTTTTTTTTTTTTTTTTTTTTTTTTTTTTTTTTTTGTATAGTGAGCCATTTTGGAGATATTCCTTGTTATTTGTATCAGTTTCGGAAAACAAAACTTTCGTGAAATGGAACATCGTTGTTCATTTTTTATGTTAGGCGTGCAAAGTGAAGGAGACCTCAAAGCTTTAAAAGATTTGACTATCGCACAAAGCCTACTGTATTTTAATAGACCCCTTGCACCTACAAGGAAATAAGCAATAAGATAATTTGTACAAATGTTTATCTCAACTAACACGAAGAAGATTAGGAATAAGAATTTGTAAGAATACTTAGCACAAAAGTAGAGAAAGTCATATGATTGCAATACACGGGATTTTTTTATTAAGGAATATTCCACAATACAATGGGTTTTCTTCATCCCAAAACGATCTTCTGCCTCCATAAGTCCCTGTCCATCGCATCTTCCTCCTTTAACCCTCTGACATTCTAAGTACGTAAACATACCATTTCAGGCTCTTTCTTCTGCAATTTCCAAAATGCTTTTGTTAACTTGCATAATTTCCCTTATTCTATTATTCCGAACTTTATCTTTCTTGGACAATTACCTTAGTTATTATACAGGTTATGGTCCAGAAAATGAGCTGCGCCAACTCCAGAGAATCTTGGAACAACAATACAAGTTTTAGAAACTAAGTGGGCAGAGACTAAAGTTTGGGCATAACTAAGAATAAGAAAGTAAAATACAGGCTTCAGATATTACGGTTTTAAGGGGAGTTAAAGGATGCAAAAAACTAGATGTCTTAAGCGACTGTGGAAGGATCACTAGAAAGTCAAAAAATTATTAGAACAAACATGGAGATACTGGCAAGGAGATCTGTAGCCAGTCTCAAAAAGTGATGGCTGAAGAATCATTGAAGATGGAACAAACAATTTTATTTATTGCGCATATTCGAAGATAACACCAGCGATGAAAGTTGTTTGAGAAATATTATCTTGCACCCTTAGGTATATGAAATCTCGCTCAAATTTCCTCTCAAGACACATCGCACAGATAAGCCCTGAAGACGCTCAGAGGACAACTGCCTATGTTTTGCTACTCTCGGTATTACGTACTCTCTCCTTAAGCTTAAGACAGATAAAGAATACCAATCAACACTGCCAAATGCTCCGCTTAAATATTGGAAACTACAAGCGAACGCTGTAATTATTCTGAAATGACTAATGCCACAATTTGAGAACTGCACAGTTTCACGAAATATACATATAATATTGTGACGCCCGCCGTGGCGCATAACAAAGGACGCTAGGGTCAAGCTACCATGCTCGGTGCCTATCAAAAGCGCTCAAGTTCAGACTGCCTCGCACGATTATTTGTGAACCACGTGACAATGCACGCGGCACGTCAAAGGGTTTTCGAGATTATTCGCAAAGTGTCCAGCGGCCGGCGTATTTCTAGAGGTTACAGAAAAGATCAAGTCCGAGAATGGTCTGTGTGACGTCAAACTCGCTATATAAGGAGTCGAAACGATAACAGCTTGTAATAGTAGTTACAGACATGAGTCGTCGCAGCAGACAGTGTATATGTGTGTGTTTAGACTTCTTGAGAAAGGAAGATGGCGATGCAGTTTATGAGCGTTGAGTGATTGTATCGTCAGTCAGCTTGTTTGGGAGACAGAGAAAGCGAAGACAGTGAAAGGAGTGAGTCAAGGTTACGAGAAGAAAAGTTGTGAGTTGCAATATCACGAAGGACTGAAGACTGTGTTAACGTCAGAAAAAGATTATAGTGTTGTTCGTATTCATTTAGAAGAAAATGAAGTAATTGGACTGTCAAAACAGCATTTTTTTACAGTACGTAAAAATATGTATGGGCC